>CM022704.1:25586622-25879122 GCA_012295165.1 Asparagus setaceus | reverse complement strand
GTTATATTTTCTTTGGTGCGTCTATCTATGTTGGTTCCTACATCCTTCGGATCGTTAAGCTACACTCTTGTAATAAGAGATTATTGATTACATTTCTTTGTAGTATATAACTTACGATCATCTATTAACTAATATATTATAGAAGTATTAAGCCCATGCTCTCAAGTATGGTTTTAATTTCTTTGGTCTGCCTATCTATGTTGGTTCATACATCCTTCAGATACGTTATAATTTCTTTGGTCTGTCTATCTATGTTGGTTCGTACGTCCTTCAGATACGTTAAGCTACACTACTGTAATAAGAGAGGTTATTGATTACATTTCTTTGTAGTATATAACTTACAGATCATCTATTAACTAATACATTAAATGTTTATGAAGGAAGAGACAATTAGTATTTTTTTGCTATATTATAAGAAGAAGAGAATAGAGTTTTCTTATCAATTAAAGAAGATATTTTGAGTGGTAGGGTTTTTCTTAGATAAATTACAATTTTAAGTTAGCTTAACCATCAATCTCCTTTGCAAATCTGAAAAATTACAATTTTTAAAAACTTAAAATGACTGTAATTTCAATGTTCGAGATTCAATCAATGGTCATGTTTGCTTTGCTTGAGATTGGAACACAACTGACATTAGGAATTTCCTTTAATTTCCCAAAATCGGTAGTAGGAAGTTCAACCATCCCCTAACATGAAAGACATAAGACTTCCCATGACTATTATACTCTCCCACCTCATGCATTCCCCACACAAATGATATATTATAATATTATTTCATGTTAAATTAGGGGGCCATTTATAATTTTAGAATTTTTGAGGTGTTATTTGTACAGTTTGATGGTTGTTTGTAATTTTGAAACTTTCAAGAGGGTGGTTGTAGAGTTTTAAGGGGCTGTTTTATAAAACTTTTATAGGATTATTTATAATTTACAAAACTTTAAGGAGGCTTTTATAAATTTTTCAGGGAGTTTGTAATTTTAAAAACTTTTAAGCGGTTCTTTTAAAATTTTTAAAGGAGTTGTTTGTAATATTCGAAACTTTCAAAGATAGTGTTTGTTACTTTAACAACTTTTATGGGGCTAGTGGTAAAATTTTCAAATAGCTGCTTGTAAAATTTTGAAGGGGATATTTATAATTTTGAAACTTTCAAGGGACAAGTTGTAAAATTTTTAGGGGTTTGATTATAAAACTTTAGGGGCTATTAAGTAATTTTTGAACTTTTAGGATAATTGTTCATAGTTTTGGGTTTTCTAGGTATTGTTTGTAATTTATGGATTTAAAGGGGAGTTTATAATTTACTAAATTTTGTGGTCTTATTTGTTATTCTCATATTTTTTCAAGGGTTTATTTATAATATTTAAATCTTATGGGTTGTTTGCAACTTTTATGGGGCTCTTTATAATTTTAAGATTTTTGTGGGTCGTTCGTGATTTTTATAAGTTTGAAGGGTCATTTGTAAAATTTTTAGGGAGTTGTTTGTAATATTTTAGAATTTTTAGCAGGGTGTTTGTTATTTTCAAAACTTTTGTGGGGTTGGTTGTAAAATCTTCAAGTGTTTGTTTATAAAATTTTCAAGGGATATTTATAATTTCTAAAACTTTCAAGGGTTAGGTTGTAAAATTTTCAAAGGTTTGTTTATATAATTTTAGGGGATATTTGTAATTTTTAAATTTTTGGATAATTGTTCATAGTTTTGGGTTTTCTAGGTATTGTTTGTAATTTATGGATTTAAAGGGGAGTTTATAATTTACTAAATTTTGTGGTCTTATTTGTTATTCTCATATTTTTTCAAGGGTTTATTTATAATATTTAAATCTTATGGGTTGTTTGCAACTTTTATGGGGCTCTTTATAATTTTAAGATTTTTGTGGGTCGTTCGTGATTTTTATAAGTTTGAAGGGTCATTTGTAAAATTTTTAGGGAGTTGTTTGTAATATTTTAGAATTTTTAGCAGGGTGTTTGTTATTTTCAAAACTTTTGTGGGGTTGGTTGTAAAATTTTCAAGTGTTTGTTTATAAAATTTTCAAGGGATTTATAATTTCTAAAACTTTCAAGGGTTAGGTTGTAAAATTTTCAAAGGTTTGTTTATATAATTTTAGGGGATATTTGTAATTTTTAAATTTTTCATAGGGTTTTTATAATTTTTAGATTTTCTAGGTATTATTTGTAATTTATGGATTTTAAAAGGTAAATTTTATAATTTTTGAATTTTATTGTGTTATTTTTAGTTTTTAGATTTTTTAGGGATTTATAATTTTATGTTGAACGTAAAAGGATGTTTGCAAATTTCTAATTTTTTACAGGCCTATTTGGAATTTTATGCTTGTGAGGAGGTTGTTTCTAGTGTTTGGATCTCGGGGTTGGTTTGTACTTTTTAGATTTTTGGGGGTTGCTTATAATTTTTGGATTTTGAAGGGGCAGTTGATAATTTTCTAATCTTGAAAGACTCTTATAAAGGGGACTTTTATTAATAGGTTTTTAAATTATTAATAGTTTTAATTTGATAAAGATTCTTTGATAAAGAGGATTAAAAAGGGTTTTATTATGAAAAATTTCTAATTATAGATAATTTTAATTTGATTAGGATTCATAGATGAAGAAAGGATTAGATGTCAGGAGTAGTTCAAGAATTATTATATAACGAAGAAATATGATTATGAATTTTTTAATTATGGATAGTTTTAATTTGATTAGGATTACCAATATATTTAATTATTAGAATTTTCTAATTATGGATAGTTTTAATTTGGTAAGGCTTCTTAATGGATAAATATAAGATTAGATGTACACATGTCATCTTCGATAGGATAGAATGACACATGACTATTTTTCATATGACATGTCATGCATTTAAATGACACGTGTCAGTTTTTGTGTCTTTAAGAGAACCACCAAGTCCATTCTCTTGGTGGTTCTCTTAAAGACACAAAAACGATACATGTCATTTAAATGCATGACATGTGTCATATAAAAATAGTTATATGTCCTTCCATCCTATCGAATATAACATGTGGACACTTAATCTTATCTTCTCCCAATTAAGAATTCTAATCAAATTAAAACCATCCATAATTAGAAAATTCTAATAATCACGTAATTGATAATCTTAATCTATAATAAAAAATCTCATAATTATATCCCCTATTAGAAATTAATATCTGACATCTAATCATATCTTCACTTAAGAATCATAATCAAATTAAAACAATCCATAATTAAAAAATTAATAATATAAACTCTCCTTTATAATCCTCTTTACCTAAGAATCCTTATCAAATTAAAACTATCCATAGTTTGAAAATTCTATTAATCAAAACCTCAATTATATAAAAGGGATTTCAAGATTAGAAAATTATCAAATGCACCCTTCAAAACACAAAAATACAAACAAGACCCATAAAAATCTGAAAATTACAAACTACCCATTCAAAATAACATCGATAAATAAAAATTTTAAGTAGGCAGTAAAAGTAAGAAATTTACAAACTATCCTTAAGATTAAAAAATTATAATAAACCCCTGAAAAAATCGAAATATTATGAATAATATCATTTAAATTTAGAAAATTATAAACTATTTCTTTTAAAATCCATAAATTACAAACAATTCTTAGAACATTCAAAACATACAAAAGTCCTATGAAAAGTTTTAAAATTATAAATAGTCCCTTAAAATTTTATAAACAACCCCTTGAAAAATTTATAGTAGCCCCTTGAAAGTTTTAAAAATATAAATATCTTCTAGAAAATTTTACAAACACCTTTTGAAAATATTTACATCTAGTCCCATGAAAGTTACAAAAATAACAAATACCCTACTAAAAATTTTAAAATAATACAAACAGCTCCTAAACGTTTTACAAATGATCCTTGAAAGTTTCAAAATTACAAACACCGCACAAAAATTTGAAAATTACAAATAGCACAATGAAAGTCATAAATAACCCATTAAGATTCAAAATTATAAATTAACCCGATAAATCAGATAATTACAAATAGTACCATCAAATTTAGAAAATTATAAATTGAGCCTTTAAAATCCATAAATTATAAACCATCCTAGAAAATCTAAAATTATGAACAAGCCCTTGAAAAGTTCAAAAATTACAAATGACCCTGAAGTTTTACAAAAACCTTAAAATTTTATAATCAGCCCCTTAAAAGTTTTAAAACATATAAATATCCCCTTAAAAGTTTACAAATATCCATTTAAAATTATACAACTAGCCCCATGAAAGTGCTAAAGTAACAAACACCATCTGAATATTTTAAAATGTTAGTTATAATGCCTTAAAATTTACAAAGAACTTTGAAAGTTTCTAAAATTACAAAACCCTCAAAATTTTTCAAAAATCCCTAAAAGTTTTATAAATTATAATAACTCCACAAAAGTTTACAAAATTTCCCATTGAAAACTTTACAATCACTCTTGAAAGTTTTAAAATTATAAATAACGATCAAAACTTTATGGACAACACACGAGAAACTCCTAAAATTACAAATGACCCCCTAATTTAACATATTATGTTATAATATTATAATACATTAGGGTGGGGAATGCGTGAGATGGGAGGGTATAATTGCTTTGTCCTTAAAACTAGGAGATGACGAAACTTCCTACAACCCATTTCAGGGGTTAGAGGAGAGTCCTAATCATATTCGTGTCCCAATCTCGAGTGAACCAAACATGAGTATTGATTGAAATATTGTGATGTGGAAATACCACTATTTTTTAGTTTTTAAAAGTTATATATTTTTATTTATATGTGTAAAGGAGAGCTTGATGGTTAAGCTAGTTAACTAATTTTGAATTTCAAACTTAAGATTTAAAAAATTCCTACCACTCAAACCATCTACTTCAACTAATTAGAGAAAACTCTATTCTCTTCTTTTCATAACCTAGCAAAAGAAATACTCATTGTCTCTTCCTTCATAAGCATTTAATATATTAGTTCATAGACGATCTATAAGTTATAGTCTAAAACAAATACAATCAATCATCACTCTTATTACATTAGTATAGTTTAATATATTCAAATGGTATAAAACAATATTTATAAACTAAAGAAATTAAAACAATCAATGCGAAAGCACAAAGCTTAATACTTGTATATATGAAGAGAAATTGGTGAAATTCTTAAAAGCACGAAAATTGACATGTATCTTATTATAAAGAAGCAAAAAGTTGACATCGTCGTATTATAAGTATTCGCATGATATCTAATGTTATATTCTAATTTTTTAAGGAAAAGAACAAAATACCCCTCAATGATAAAAAGAATACTCTAATTTTTTAAGGATAAGAGAAAGAGAGGAGAAAGAGGGCAAAAGCATTGTAAATTGAAAATAGTTCTTTTTTTTTTTTACCGGTTAGGATTTCTTTGTAATTGAATGAATTTCAAAAAGGTATTTTAGTTATTTTATATCTTGTAATGATATCAGGGGTTCGGTAAGAAAAGTGGGAAAGATTAGGGGAGTTTTGTGAGACACCCCATAGTTGATGGGGGGAGGGGGTTCTCCAATTTTCAAAGTTGACGGGTTATCTATAATATGCCCAAACTTTCAGAGGATTTGTCAAATTAAACTAGTTGAGAGAGGTTTTCTAAAACATCAACCATAGTTGAGGGGGTTTTTGAAAATTAACCCTAAAATAATATATAAAAAATTATACCTATCAAATTATATTTAAAGTTGGTAAATTAGTCCTCCTCTTAAAATATTATTGATGAATTGATAATTTTTTTGTTATTTATTGATTTGATATTACGTCTTTCTTGATTTTTATAAAGAGGGCTTATTGTAACCCGTGTCTCTCTTTAAAATATTAATAGAACACACGACACCATAAAAACATATAACATATAGAATTTATAAAATTAACAACTTTCCTATTACAAAATATTCCTTGAGATCTGAAAAAATAAACAAATCATTAACATAAATTATTCAAAATATTATATCGAATTCCCTTGATTTATCCGATGTTGTCTAATAATTAGATTGAAATTCTAATGGGTATCTAAGATAATTCTAGGAATAAATATTTATACTCTTAAGATATTTTATAGATATTTTAAAATCACATATACTTTTCTAATTAAGTTGAAATTATAATGCTAGTATCATACGATTGAGGTTTAAGTCTGAGATTTAGATTAAATAAATATGTGAATGTCTTATATCTCATCTAAGCTGCGACATTTTATTTGATTACTTCATGTTGCACGGTTTAACTCAGTATACTATTTAGTTAATATTAAATGTCAAAAAATTTCTAGGAAAGAGTCAACGTAAGATAACCTTGCTAGCAAGCAAAATCTTCGCAATTCCTACATCGAAGAGATATTTTCAGTGTTGTGGTCACACATGAGCCAACTTTTTTTATATCATTTTTATTTTTTATATATTATAAAAAAGGAGAAATATTATAAAGAAGAGTTTGATGGTTAAACTATCAAAATTTAAATTTGAAAATTCACACGCTCATTCGTCAAGTGACCTTTTGTTTTCTCTTTTATATTAGAATATTTATAAATAGAGAAATATTGTAAAGAAGTGGTTGTTGGTTAAACTATCTACTTTGAATTTTAAATTTTAAAATAAAAGTCATTCACCCTTTATTTTGAATTTCTTTTAAGTTTCAAACTATTTTAAAAATTTCAACTTTATCTAATTTTCAATAATCCATATGCTATAAATCATTGGTATAAGCCAATAGTATGCTCATATTTATAAAAAATGGAGTATATATAAAAATAGAAAAGAAGAAGCAATAGTTGAAAAAAATTCAATTCAATCTAGAAGTACATCACATGACTAAAGAAGAAACCTCTAGGGACTTAACATCGATTAAAAAAAATCGGACTCTATCCTTCCAAGCTAATGATGCGGATACAGTTCCTGCTACCCACTCCATATTGCTTATTCTACATGTAAGACTCACCCATGTGAGCATGAGCAAAATACTTGTGCCTCAATGGAAAATTACACTGGATGGAGATTGTGACACATGTCAACTTAGTAGTAATATCGACTACTTTATCTCAATCACAAACTATGACATCCATGAAGGACGCTTGTCGCGACCTCCACCCTCCTGGTATAATTTTCTGCAGAAGTGGATTCTTTTCCCATGTTAAGTTAAAACTTTGACCAACAATATATTAAATAAAGAGATAAATTTTGAATTCTAATATCGAGCCTTGATCTTCTAGTTAGGAATAATTAGTACCATTTGAACTAAAAGTCATCCACTCACTTAATTTGAATTTCTTTTAAGTTTCAAGCTATTTGAAGGAAAATCTCCATCTTAGATTATCTAATTTTTAGTAATAATTATGTTATAAGTCATTGGTATAAACCATTTGTATGCTCATATCCATTAAAAATGGAGTATATATAAAAATAGAAAAGAAGAAGCAACAATTCAAAAAAATCTTTTTAATTCAATTTAGAAACACATGCATATGACTAAAGAAGAAACCCGTAAACCAAATAAATCAGATATAAAAAAACAGAGTCGTAGTTCCACGCTAATGGTGCGGATTCAGTTCCCGCTATCCGCTCCATATTGCTTATTCTATATGTAAGACTCATCCATGTGAGCATGAGCAAAATACTTGTGCCTCAATGGAAAATTACACTGGATGGAGATTGTGACACATGTCAACTTAGTAGTAATATCGACTACTTTATCTCAATCACAAACTATGACATCCATGAAGGACGCTTGTCGCGACCTCCACCCTCCTGGTATAATTTTCTGCAGAAGTGGATTCTTTTCCCATGTTAAGTTAAAACTTTGACCAACAATATATTAAATAAAGAGATAAATTTTGAATTCTATTATCGAGCCTTGATCTTCTAGTTAGGAATAATTAGTACCATTTGAACTAAAAGAACAAGATAATATACAATTATTTTCACAATCAACATAGCAGTTTGAGAAAGCATCTATTTATATCCACAAGTGTGTAGTTATGTACATATGGTTGAAGAACGGAAACTTCTTAGAGCAGCTCAGTAGAGGATTTCCTCCAATATTTGGCAGATAAATGTACAAAGATTACAAGTACTGAGAAAGCTCAATCTTCCATTTTCCTTTTCCTGAACGTAAAGCAAATAAATTTTCACGACGAAGACTTCCTAGGCACCACGAAATAGCTGAACATCATAGCAAAGCCTTCTTATAGAAACTTCGATATCACTCGGCAAGAGGTTAAGAAGGCCACAGATGCTGCCTGAAATAATGCTGGATTCTGGTATATACTGAAAAAGTGTAACAAGAAAGAGGGAGAAATTAGAACATTGTGATATTTCTTTGGACAAATTACTCACTAATTACTTGTGTGTCACACAAACAATAAGGACGTTCAAATAGAGCCAATTGATTATATTTTGACAAACAGTATGATACTCTACAAGAAACAGTTCAAATAAGGCCAACTGAGATGAATTAGTGGCCCCAAATTATTTACAAAAGAAGGTAGAATATATCTGGCTATAGAAGAGCAACTTTGATCCTAAGTTCCTAACATCCGGCACACACATACATACATATTAATGTATGTACATATGTATTTATGTGTGTATGTATCTATGTATTGAAGTGCGTCTCTCTCTGTGTCTGTCTGTGTGTGTATATATATACAAGTATACATCGTATATACATACATATAAATACATACATAGGGGTTGGGACCTAAGCTTTAAATATGCATAAGAAACTAATTGATAAAACAGCAGTAACCATCTAACAGAAAATCAGGATTTTAGGTACTAAATTACCCAATAGCAGTTGCACTCCATGATGCAACATTATATATCACTTTGCTTCCATCCCAAGCCTTCTGAAGCTTACTTTTCTTCTTCTTTACAGAAAATGTTTTGCTAAGAACTGAAAGGGTATTTGTTAAAGAGACGAGTCAAACATCAGAAACTTCTTCAATACCTGATAGTCAGCTAAAGAGGATAACATACATGAAAAATCTTCTAAATTCAGATAAAAATCACTCACCTTCTTGAAGCTGATTGGGAGTCAATTCCTGTAAAGAAAAACTGTACATCATAAAATTCAACAAAGCCAAGAAGATGTATCCCATACTAAAGAAGATGAAAATGTTGAAAACCTTGAGATGACAGGATTCCGGTGTATTAGTGATACGAAATAAGTATAGAATACAAGCGACTAAACTCTCCCATTAAATATCTGTTAATTTGTTTAGATGTCTAAATTCTAATTCAGAAAATATAAGCTTTCCCCAGACCCTTTGCATGTCTAATGTACCAAAAGTCCCTATTTCATGGTTCTACTTCAACTATTTAACACAAAAGGACCAGAAGTTCAGCTTCAAGTTTCAAACTGAGTGCAAGCCTGATGTCAACAGGCCAAAAATTTTCCATTAAATATCTGTTAATTTGTTTTAGATATCTAAATTTTAATTTAGAAAATATAAGCTTTCACCAGACCCTTTAAATGTCTAATGTACCAAAAGTCCCTATTTCATGGTTCTACTTCAACTATTTAACACAAAAGGACCAGAAGTTCAGCTTCAAGTTTCAAACTGAGTGCAAGCCTGATGTCAACAGGCCAAAAATTTTCCATTAAATATCTGTGAATTTGTTTTAGATTTCTAAATTCTAATTCAGAACATATCTAAGTTTTCACTGGACCCTTTGCATGTCTAGGGTACCCAAAGTCTCTACTCTATGGTTCTACGTCAAAATTTAACACAAAAGGTACAGAAGTTAGGCTTCAAGTTTCAAACAGAGTGCAAGCCTGATGTTGATAAGACAAGATGACTATGAAATAGAATAACAACTACTCCGAGAATGAAAGAAGAACATCCATCCAGGCATGCATAACTCATGGTCCTTATGCATAACTTAACATAACGAAGACAAGATTTAGCTATTAGAAAAAAATGCTACAAAGAGTAATCTATATGCACTTCTAAGGCAGAGGAACTAGAGACGACAATTTTCTTCCCCGCCAGTGGACTAAACTCCAACCAGCATGGGTTTTGAAGCCTGTGCTTTCACCTTCATTACTTGCACATTAAAATTTATGCTTCGCCATGAAGGCTCCACCATGTATCCCTCTCATATTCAAATGGTTATCATTTTCTTTCAATGATAAACTCCTAATCCATCACCAAGTCATCTTTCTCGTCTTTCTTTTGCGGTCTTTCTTTTTATATGCTATGAAGATATCTGCTTATTCCCATGCCCGCCACCACTATGAACACCAGCATTCAATTGTCACATGAGTTCCTCGGTCATGCTCCCTTTCTCGTTGCTTTTATCGGGTGCATTATTTTTCATAGCTTCAAAACTTCCATCCTTATTGATTTATTCTTAACTCATACATACTCATACACGAGTGAATATAGTTCTATAACTTCATAGAACAGAAAAAATAAAAAAATATTTGCTCATACTATATTGTGATGTATTTAGCAACTAGTTGTAATTGCACAAATAGAAGTTGCTTGAAGTGATGCCCTACATGAAAGCCAGCTCAAACCACCAACCCCACCCAAAAAAAACAAAAAACAACAAGTTAACCTGTGCGCATTCTACAATCTGCTTGTAGTTATCTTTAAGTTGATGAATCTCATGTTACAGGTGAACCACCTACTACTCCTCCAGAGCGTCATGAAGTTTTTTCAACCATTGCAATTATAGCCAGTCTGTTAGCCTTGAAGGATCAGACTTTGACAAGTTATCATGACCGTACATGGTTATTTGCATAATAATTTTTTTAACACAAATAAAAAATGCCACAGAAGCATAAAGTGTAGTCTGAGAGTATATCAGCTCAGCAATACCTTGAGGATCATGTAATCAGTTATTTCTTTATTCATTGCATACAATTATGTACATGTTTTCAAGCATCTAGTTGTAAAATAACAATTAGCTGTGAGGGTTAGCACCATTCAGTATGTTGCAGGACCATTCCTAATAGCATTTGAGGCTGACGACAAGCAAATTGAAAGATAGAGCTAAACAAGGGGAAAAGATGCATACTTTAGTCTGTTCTAAAGATAGAAGATATGCAGCCATGAAGCATGCAATTCCCTCAACTATGTCTTCTTGCTTAACAAGAACATAACCATCTTGATCTGATTCATTGTCCCCACTAATATGCTTGTCTTCCCATAGGTCTTTGGCACCAATCATATCCCATGATGCACTATCATCTGTATCAGATAACAAACTATCATCAGTCACTTATACAGATATAATAGAATTGAACTGCATAACAGCTACAAAAATGTAATTCTGCAGCAGATCAGCAGTAAATTTCTACAGATGTCATGAAGAAAATATTGGTTTCAATTGAGGTGTACAAAATAATTATTGGGTTTTTGCACATATACCCTCAAATCTTTCAGATTGGGATTTTATACAGTCCGCATTTAACAATGTTAATTTTCTTGGGTTGGATGGGTGCTTCGACATTTTTACCCCTCCTCCCAAACATAGTAAGAGAGAAAAAGGAGAGGGGACAAAGATATGAAAATGTTAAATTGATCTGGATGGATGGAGAGAGTTAAGGCTAGATAAGGAACATAAGGGGGGAGAGTGATACAGGTATCGGAGAGATGATACATGTAGGAGGTGGGTTGAAGGAATGAAGGTTCAGAGATATAAAAGAAGGTGATAGAGACAAAACAAATCCAATGAGATTTTAGCGATTGAACCAAAATCTCCAGAATTAGGAAATCAATCTTCAAATGGAAGTAACCAGACTTAGACACGGAATAACCTTCCTTCCCCCATGAACTTCCAGAGCACTGTAGGCCGAGCTGAGTGCACCGCCATTACCTTCTTGAGGTTAGGGTTAAAGGCTTGGGTGTTTGTTCTGTTGGGGCTTGGTTTGGGAGAGAACTGTGGTCTTTGAATTTGTAGATGGCATAATCGAGCTTTGAGCAAAGATTTGAGAAGAGATCTGTTGGGCTTTGTCCCTTCTCTCCAATTCCAGTAGCCGTTCTTTTAATTAGAAATATAATTAAGTTTGATCAAATGAGGAAAGGGTATATTAGGCATTAAAGTATTCTTAAACTACAGTAACAAAAGTTTTAAGAATATACAAGCCGTATTCCCTAACCCAATATTTGAAGGGTAGAAAAGCGCAATATGAAAGAATTGAAGGATAATTTTGCAAATATGAAGATTTGAGGGGTATATATGCCAAAAAAACTTATGGGTAACCTGTCATATGGATGCTCCCAAGCTTTGCAAGAAAGTCTGGTGATTCAACTTTCGACTTGACAAGATCACGTAACTGCACAACATAAAAAGGCGGACATAATTTTATGCAACAGCATTACAAAGTACAGCTATGTGATGTTCAACAATCTGTAAATGGAATTCCTGCACTCAAAATAAAATTTAATAAAAGCACATTCATCAATATGCAAAAGATCTCCTTGTACTTTCTGTAGTACATATGTGTAATGTGTATATAAACAAATATTCTAGGAAAAGAACATAAACTTTCCGTTTTCAACAATATGGACAATTACAACAATAAGAAAGCCCTTATTCCAAATATTTTGGGGCCAGTTGGCATGAATCTACCCTTCAACTCAGGCCAACTGAGATGAATTAGTGGCCCCAAATTATTTACAAAAGAAGGTAGAATATATCTGGCTATAGAAGAGCAACTTTGATCCTAAGTTCCTAACATCCGGCACACACATACATACATATTAATGTATGTACATATGTATTTATGTGTGTATGTATCTATGTATTGAAGTGCGTCTCTCTCTGTCTGTCTGTGTGTGTGTATATATATACAAGTATACATCGTATATACATACATATAAATACATACATAGGGTTGGGACCTAAGCTTTAAATATGCATAAGAAACTAATTGATAAAACAGCAGTAACCATCTAACAGAAAATCAGGATTTTAGGTACTAAATTACCCAATAGCAGTTGCACTCCATGATGCAACATTATATATGACTTTGCTTCCATCCCAAGCCTTCTGAAGCTTACTTTTCTTCTTCTTTACAGAAAATGTTTTGCTAAGAACTGAAAGGGTATTTGTTAAAGAGACGAGTCAAACATCAGAAACTTCTTCAATACCTGATAGTCAGCTAAAGAGGATAACATACATGAAAAATCTTCTAAATTCAGATAAAAATCACTCACCTTCTTGAAGCTGATTGGGAGTCAATTCCTGTAAAGAAAAACTGTACATCATAAAATTCAACAAAGCCAAAAATGTATCCCATACTAAAGAAGATGAAAATGTTGAAAACCTTGAGATGACAGGATTCGGTGTATTTGTGATCTGAAATAAGTATAGAATACAAGCGACTAAACTCTCCCATTAAATATCTGTTAATTTGTTTTAGATATCTAAATTTTAATTTAGAAAATATAAGCTTTCACCAGACCCTTTAAATGTCTAATGTACCAAAAGTCCCTATTTCATGGTTCTACTTCAACTATTTAACACAAAAGGACCAGAAGTTCAGCTTCAAGTTTCAAACTGAGTGCAAGCCCGATGTCAACAGGCCAAAAATTTTCCATTAAATATCTGTTAATTTGTTTTAGATTTCTAAATTCTAATTCAGAACATATCTAAGTTTGCACTGGACCCTTTGCATGTCTAGGGTACCCAAAGTCTCTACTCTATGGTTCTACGTCAAAATTTAACACAAAAGGTACAGAAGTTAGGCTTCAAGTTTCAAACAGAGTGCAAGCCTGATGTTGATGAGACAAGATGACTATGAAATAGAATAACAACTACTCCGAGAATGAAAGAAGAACATCCATCCAGGCATGCATAACTCATGGTCCTTATGCATAACTTAACATAATGAAGACAAGATTTAGCTATTAGAAAAAAATGCTACAAAGAGTAATCTATATGCACTTCTAAGGCAGAGGAACTAGAGACAACAATTTTCTTCCCCGCCAGTGGACTAAACTCCAACCAGCATGGGTTTTGAAGCCTGTGCTTTCACCTTCATTACTTGCACATTAAAATTTATGCTTCGCCATGAAGGCTCCACCATGTATCCCTCTCATATTCAAATGGTTTTCATTTTCTTTCAATGATAAACTCCTAATCCATCACCAAGTCATCTTTCTCATTTTTCTTTTGCGGTCTTTCTTCCCCGCCAGTGGACTAAACTCCAACCAGCATGGGTTTTGAAGCCTGTGCTTTCACCTTCATTACTTGCACATTAAAATTTATGCTTAGCCATGAAGGCTCCACCATGTATCCCTCTCATATTCAAATGGTTTTCATTTTCTTTCAATGATAAACTCCTAATCCATCACCAAGTCATCTTTCTCATTTTTCTTTTGCGGTCTTTCTTTTTATATGCTATGAAGATATCTGCTTATTCCCATACCCGCCACCACTATGAACACCAGCATTCAATTGTCACATGAGTTCCTCAGTCATGCTCCCTTTCTCGTTGCTTTTATCGGGTGCATTATTTTTCATAGCTTCAAAACTTCCATCCTTATTGATTTATTCGTAACTCATACATACTCATACACGAGTGAATATAGTTCTATAACTTCATAGAACAGAAAAAATAAAAGAATATTTGCTCATACTATATTGTGATATGTATTTAGCAACTAGTTGTAATTGCACAAATAGAAGTTGCTTGAAGTGATGCCCTACATGAAAGCCAGCTCAAACCACCAACCCCACCCAAAAAAAAACACAAAAAACAACAAGTTAACCTGTGCGCATTCTACAATCTGCTTGTAGTTATCTTTAAGTTGATGAATCTCATGTTACAGGTGAACCACCTACTACTCCTCCAGAGCGTCATGAAGTTTTTTCAACCATTGCAATTATAGCCAGTCTGTTAGCCTTGAAGGATCAGACTTTGACAAGTTATCATGACCGTACATGGTTATTTGCATAATAATTTTTTTAACACAAATAAAAAATGCCACAGAAGCATAAAGTGTAGTCTGAGAGTATATCAGCTCGGCAATACCTTGAGGATCATGTAATCAGTTATTTCTTTATTCATTGCATACAATTATGTACATGTTTTCAAGCATCTAGTTGTAAAATAACAATTAGCTGTGAGGGTTAGCACCATTCAGTATGTTGCAGGACCATTCCTAATAGCATTTGAGGCTGACGACAAGCAAATTGAAAGATAGAGCTAAACAAGGGGAAAAGATGCATACTTTAGTCTGTTCTAAAGATAGAAGATATGCAGCCATGAAGCATGCAATTCCCTCAACTATGTCTTCTTGCTTAACAAGAACATAACCATCTTGATCTGATTCATTGTCCCCACTAATATGCTTGTCTTCCCATAGGTCTTTGGCACCAATCATATCCCATGATGCACTATCATCTGTATCAGATAACAAACTATCATCAGTCACTTATACAGATATAATAGAATTGAACTGCATAACAGCTACAAAAATGTAATTCTGCAGCAGATCAGCAGTAAATTTCTACAGATGTCATGAAGAAAATATTGGTTTCAATTGACGTGTACAAAATAATTATTGGGTTTTTGCACATATACCCTCAAATCTTTCAGATTGGAATTTTATACAGTCCGCATTTAACAATGTTAATTTTCTTGGGTTGGATGGGTGCTTCGACATTTTTACCCCTCCTCCCAAACATAGTAAGAGAGAAAAAGGAGAGGGGACAAAGATATGAAAATGTTAAATTGATCTGGATGGATGCAGAGAGTTAAGGCTAGATAAGGAACATAAGGGGGGAGAGTGATACAGGTATCGGAGAGATGATACATGTAGGAGGTGGGTTAAAGGAATGAAGGTTCAGAGATATAAAAGAAAGTGATAGAGACAAAAGAAATCCAATGAGATTTTAGCGATTGAACCAAAATCTCCAGAATTAGGAAATCAATCTTCAAATGGAAGTAACCAGACTTAGACACGGAATAACCTTCCTTCCCCCATGAACTTCCAGAGCTGTAGGCCAAGCTGAGTGCACCGCCATTAGCTTCTTGAGGTTAGGGTTAAAGGCTTGGGTGTTTGTTCTGTTGGGACTTGGTTTGGGAGAGAACTGTGGTCTTTGAATTTGTAGATGGCATAATCGAGCTTTGAGCAAAGATTTGAGAAGAGATCTGTTGGGCTTTGTCCCTTCTCTCCAATTCCAGTAGCCGTTCTTTTAATTAGAAATATAATTAAGTTTGATCAAATGAGGAAAGGGTATATTAGGCATTAAAGTATTCTTAAACTACAGTAACAAAAGTTTTAAGAATATACAAGCCGTATTCCCTAACCCAATATTTGAAGGGTAGAAAAGCATAATATGAAAGAATTGAAGGATAATTTTGCAAATATGAAGATTTGAGGGTATATATGCCAAAAACTTATGGGTAACCTGTCATATGGATGCTCCCAAGCTTTGCAAGAAAGTCTGGTGATTCAACTTTCGACTTGACAAGATCACGTAACTGCACAACATAAAAAGGCGGACATAATTTTATGCAACAGCATTACAAAGTACAGCTATGTGATGTTCAACAATCTGTAAATGGAATTCCTGCACTCAAAATAAAATTTAATGAAAGCACATTCATCAATATGCAAAAGATCTCCTTGTACTTTCTGTAGTACATATGTGTAATGTGTATATAAACAAATATTCTAGGAAAAGAACATAAACTTTCCCGTTTTCAACAATATGGACAATTACAACAATAAGAAAGCCCTTATTCCAAATATTTTGGGGCCAGTTGGCATGAATCTACCCTTCAACTCAGTTCCATTTGAGAGTCATCTCTACTAAGTAAATCATTATCATATTCTTCTTAACAGCTTCTACCCAAGTTTTCTGAGGCATAACTCCAATCCTTCATTATTCATTGATTATAATCTTATCACTTCTTCTAATTGTTGCATTAAACTTTTCACATGTCCAATGTCAGGATAAAGGAGGAGGGTTGTGTTAGGTAGCCGATCCTTAACATAAAACCCAGTCACATCTCTATGAACAAATATG
This sequence comes from Asparagus setaceus, assembly GCA_012295165.1. Taxonomy (NCBI): domain Eukaryota; kingdom Viridiplantae; phylum Streptophyta; class Magnoliopsida; order Asparagales; family Asparagaceae; genus Asparagus; species Asparagus setaceus. The sequence goes on along the minus strand of CM022704.1, from coordinate 25,862,128 downwards.
GGGAAAAAAAGGAAAAACAAGCAATAACTAACCTACAACTAGGAGTGGAAGCAAACCAAATAATTAACAAATAATTTGTTAATTGTTAGATCTAACTATTGGGTTATATCGATAAGTAGTTCATTTACAGTAAACAACTAGTCGATAGTATTTGGTTCATAAATGAATAGAATTTAACCAGATGTATATTTGATTTGTTTGATTATCAAATATTTGTTTAAAACTTATCTCTTATAATTTTATTATTACATGCATGATTTTATGTTTTTATCCCTTTATACTTTGTAATTTAAATTCTATACCAACTTTGACAAATTTAAAGTGCTCTGTATAAGTTTTAAACCAAATTTCATTAACCACATGAAAGTATATTTTCAATTAAATAGTTTAATATTCATAAACTAAGAATTATTAATCAAAATAAACATGTGATATTCATTATATACTTGTGAATGTTCTAGAAATATTTTATTCAAATTAGAATTAGAAGAAATTTAGAAACTGATATTCGAAATTTGTACTCAAATTTGTATTCAAATTCATACTTGAATTTGAAATTTTATTTTAAAAATACAAATACAAACATGCCAGTATTCAATTTGATTTGATATGTTTCCAGCCCTCACTACAACGAAACAAGCAATGAGATTCCATACAAGTTTTATAAGAAATCGGACTCAAATATTGTAGCCTAAGATATCCATCAATGATACATCTACTGCCATTGTTTAAAAACGTTAATGAGTTTAACCGTGACCCTCCACTACCATCTTCATTGAACTATCACATCAAGAACTTATTATATCTGTTTTAAGGTATCTGTATTATACATACTTTCCAAAGATGTCTAGAACACAACTGATATTTTCAAGTAAGAACTTATCTTTCTTATAATAAAACCTTTCCGAAATGGAAAGAACCATCACTCAACAAATTGTCACCGGCTCCTAACTGTAAAATAAAACACACATCTATTGAAGGATCTTCAGGTCAATCATAGACCAGAATGCAACTAATGCATAATTTACGCAAGGCATAACAAAGAGGGAAAGACCGTTTTTTCTATATTGATGCATTACAAAATTAATTGGCAAGTGGTCCATATCTTTAAACTTCAAAGTAAGAGTAGCATGTAGTGAATCAATACCATTATAAATATCAGTAATCAGTGCCCCGAAGCGTTGTAAAATGACTAAAAGTTATCAGAAATGAAGTCTGCATTAGAGTTGGATAAGAACGTTTCTAAACATTAAAGGAGGGACAGCAAAGGATTAAAACCTACTAAAACTAGACTATGACCAAGGTCATGTAATATACAAAATAAAGTTATTGGACAAAAAGACAGACGTACTCTGGTATTTTCCATTTCATCAAATTATAATCATGTAAGTACTTCTTCAAGCATACTTTAGCAAATCATTTACCATGTTCTCTTATACCAATACAGTTCAGAAAAGAAACAGAGCAACTATTTAGCATTTCATCTACAACGCTTTCTTAAACATATACCACGGAAACTGTTGAAACACAAATATACATCAACCTGGTCTTGGAATTTCACAACTATATAAAAGTAGTAGAGAGACTGCTCTTTTTAATCACAACCATCTATCGTATAGTGGACAGTAGTGATTCCTCTTGAGTGATAAACAAGAATGAGCATAAAGGGGGATCACAGTAAGTGCTAGATTTGGAATGAGTTGCAACTATCCATTGAACAATAGACGATTGTGATTAAAAGTCGCAGTCTCTCAACTAATTTCTTATAGTGGAGAGCTTTTGGTAGTGGAGAGTATCAAAATCCATCAACTAATACAGTAATGAAAACAAAAACTCATGAGGACAAACATAAACCTGAAACTCACAACCAACACTACTAGAGCTTGCAAAGCTCAAAACCGACACTACAACCTGAAACACACATTCACATTCATAAAGCATCTTGAATAGCTAAGACTAAACCTAGAACCCAATCTATGCGGCAGTATTTGTTAGTAGTGAAGCCATTGTCCACATCGGACAAATATTAGAAACGACAAGCTTTTTTTACGGTCATTTTATCATTTCATAAGCACCATTTTAGAATTTTTTTTGTATGTGCACCGTGTTACGACCTGCTCATGTTGTATACATGTAGTAGCATCCAAATCCATGCTATTCAACACAAGTTGACGCGACTTCTACAAGTCGTATGACAACCCTTTCAACATTCACAAATACCCAATCAAATACTTTTGTTGACATAGCAACTCCCAAATCAAGTCTTCCTGGCTCAACCAACTGCAAGTCTTCCCCTTAAACTATGAATCCAGTAATGGATATTCTATCATAACTGGGAGTTAACTACCAAAATTAAATCCCCAGAAACGTAAAGAAAGGCTTATTTATGGATTCAATAACTTTTCAGCAAACTTTCCAGTTCTAGGTAACCCTAAATAATATAAAGAATCAATTCTAACACCCAAAAAAATTAGAAAAAATGAAAAAATTGGAAATATTACCTCATCAGAATCATAATCGGAATCGGTAGACGAATCGTTGGAACAATCTCCTCCAGATCCTCTCTCGTCCTCATCTTCTTTCTCTTTGGCGGTCGAGTTAGGGTTTTTGGGGTCGGATTCTTTGAGCTGATCTAGGGTTCGCTGGCACTGCTCGAGGACCGATTGAAGGGTCTTCTTCCTCAGGCGCAGTCGATCCGTCTCCATGAAGAAGGAAGAAGGAAGAAGGAAGAAGATCGAAGGGATCGTTGGAGGTTTCAAAGAGCACGCTTTGTTTTCATGTATTGTTGTCGATCTGATTTTTTTTTTTTTTTTTTCCTTCTTTACAGTACTTTGGTTTGTTTCGCCGGAATTTATCTTTCAACCCCAAATAATATCAGAAAACCCCCTTATATTTAAGGGGCTACTGGTGAACTCTATATTTTATCAGACCCGCCCAAAAAAAACCCCTAAAAGTGGTAACCGCAATTTTTACTTGTAAAAATAGCCCATAATTTTATCCATACAATGTGAAAATTGCGGTCAATGCTTTTAGGGGGGTTCTCTGAGAATCTTAAAACTAAAGGGGGTTTTCTGATAACCCATGCACTTAAGCGGGTTTTCTGATATTTTGTGAGTTATGGTGGTTATCTGATAAACGTCCAAAGTTAAGGGGTTTTCTGAAATTTAACCTTTTTTAAGAGGATACATAAAACCAGTAGCTTTCGAGATATATAAATAAGAAAAATGCTAAGTTTGAGAGAGCATACACTTGAAAAAGATATGATAATGACAAAAAATTTAATTTCTTGTATTTTACTGTGAAATATGAACATACAAAGGTTCCAATGAGATGTATGTGGGGAAAAAAAGTACTTCAATTAAATAATATAACTTGAGCAAGCCTTTGCTTTCAGACCATCCTTTTCAATTACTTGAAGCATTCCTCGAAATCACTCACGGTGAAAGAATGAGAAACCAAGGCAAATACCCTAGTTGTTTGTAGCTCTGTTTTCTTATGGATTCCTTGGCTTTTAATGCTACTACTTTTAGCAATTTGATAATTATTTTTAATGATCAACTTCCATACCTTGTTTCAACTTTTAAGACCCTTGGAGTGTTTACAGAGGTTCATAATATCATATTGTATTAGTTAAATGGGAAAGATGAACTAGAGAATTTCTAATTGTTATTTGACTTGTGCTGATAAGGATTTAAAATCTGAGAATCTTTTGGGAGTTATAGACCATTGTTGATCTAGGATGCTTGAGAGGAGGATAATAACTTATGATACATTTACCTTACAATGAGGGAAGGGAAGAAAGTATTTTAGATGTTCGACAACTCTTCAATAGCTGTTAAGAATTCATATGTGAATACAAGGGCATAATAATTGAGAATAATTTTTTTTCCCTTAAATCTTGAGAATAATTGGAATGAAAAGTTAGATGATAAAATTTTCCTAAAACCCGAATCTCCCTAACACAATATGGATAGGAATGAGGAGCTCAAAAAGCATCTTACTATCAGAGACCTATCAGCAGCAAGTTAAATTGTTGTTTTACAACTTTGAAACTGTGAAGCCGAAGGTTATTTCTAATTAGAAAGGGTTCTTTGAAAAAAAAAAAAGAGGAATCTCTCAAAAAGAGGGGAAAAACAAGAAGCAACTAAAGATGTTAAGTAACCACTAGTCATAGGACTTTTATACATCCAAATCTGAATTTTCAATAAAATACTGATCAGCTTTCACTTTCCTCAATCTCGACTTCAACTTTACTGAACAGAAAATATCAACAATTTTACTGGAGAATCCAAATTCATTTGCAAACACTAGATATGGATATAAAAAGACAACTAAATGATCCAAATATTCGATTCCAGATTGCTACATGCTCCAAGCTGAGCATATAAATCCTACCCTGGCGTAACATTACTGCCATTTGAGATTAAAGATATAACCAACTCCACAATTCAGAAATAGAGTACTCAGACAGGTAGCAAGTCCTTTTAGGTTTTCATGAAACCATATTACTTCCAGCAGGAATATTAAAGAGTGTTCAAGTTTAGTTCATAACTTCAGAGGCTCTAAAAGTTCCCCATTTCTAGTTACTGTGCACTGAGCACTTCGATCTCAAAGACCAAGACAGAGTTAGGCTGTATTCCCCATGCTGGAAATCCACTAGCTCCATAGCCATAGTCCGGGGAGCACTGCAAGAGAAACAGAAGTATGTCAGCAAAAATGAATGCATTGAAGGGTCTAATTCTCATGATTTAAAAGAAAAGATTGGTCAAAGCATTTCATTATCATAACCACATCATAAAACATACAGCTAAAATTACTGAGATTATCGAATCTGTATATCAAGCTATTATAAAGTGCTTCTATATATATATATTTGGAAAAATAATATGATACTCTTTAAATCATGTCTACATGCAATATATTATGTCTTTTAGGCCTAGTTGTCACATCCATTGAGTGTGGGGTATTGTGTATGTGGTGGTAGCTCCTTTACTAAATGAGTCTAACCATATTAAATCATATATATTTATATATATACATATACCTTAAATCATGTGTATTTGCAAAACTATGCCCCAAATCTGATGTTGCAAAACTACCTCCAAATCATCAACTTTGGGGAAAATACCCCAAATCAACAAATCATCAACTTTGTTGGATATGGCAAGTAAAAATTGACTATTTTGTTGATATTAGTTTTCCAAGTATTAAGCATTTCATCTACAACGCTTTCTTAAACATATACCACGGAAACTGTTGAAACACAAATATACATCAACCTGGTCTTGGAATTTCACAACTATATAAAAGTAGTAGAGACTGCTCTTTTAATCACAACCATCCATCGATAGTGGACAGTAGTGATTCCTCTTGAGTGATAAACAAGAATGAGCATAAAGGGGATCACAGTAAGTGCTAGATGTGGAATGAGTTGCAACTATCCATTGAACAATAGACGATTGTGATTAAAAGTTGCAGTCTCTCAACTAATTTCTTATAGTGGAGAGCTTTTGGTAGTGGAGAGTATCAAAATCCATCAACTAATACAGTAATGAAAACAAAACTCATTAGGACAAACATAAACCTGAAACTCACAACCAACACTACTAGAGCTTGCAAAGCTCCAAACCGACACTACAACCTGAAACACACATTCACATTCATAAAGCATCTTGAATAGCTAAGACTAAATCTAGAACCCAATCTATGCGGCAGTATTTGTTAGTAGTGAAGCCATTGTCCACATCGGACAAATATTAGAAACGACAAGCTTTTTTTTACGGTCATTTTATCATTTCATAAGCACCATTTTAGAATTTTTTTTGTATGTGCACCGTGTTACGACCTGCTCATGTCGTATACATGTAGTAGCATCCAAATCCATGCTTTTCAACACAAGTTGATGCGACTTCTACAAGTCGTATGACAACCCTTTCAACATTCACAAATACCCAATCAAATACTTTTGTTGACATAGCAACTCCCAAATCAAGTCTTCCTGGCTCAACCAACTGCAAGTCTTCCCCTTAAACTATGAATCCAGTAATGGATATTCTATCATAACTGGGAGTTAACTACCAAAATTAAATCCCCAGAAACGTAAAGAAAGACTTATTTATGGATTCAATAACTTTTCAGCAGACTTTCCAGTTCTAGGTAACCCTAAATAATATAAAGAATCAATTCTAACACCCAAAAAAATTAGAAAAAATGAAAAATTTGGAAATATTACCTCATCAGAATCATAATCGGAATCGGTAGACGAATCGTTGGAACAATCTCCTCCAGATCCTCTCTCGTCCTCATCTTCTTTCTCTTTGGCGGTCGAGTTAGGGTTTTTGGGATCGGATTCTTTGAGCTGATCTAGGGTTCGCTGGCACTGCTCGAGGACCGATTGAAGGGTCTTCTTCCTCAGGCGCAGTCGATCCGTCTCCATGAAGAAGGAAGAAGGAAGAAGATCGAAGGGATCGTTGGAGGTTTCAAAGAGCACGCTTTGTTTTCATGTATTGTTGTGGATCTGATTTTTTTTTTTTTCCCCTTCTTTACAGTGCTTTGGTTTGTTTCGCCGGAATTTATCTTTCAAAATATCAGAAAACCCCCTTAAATTTAAGGGGCTACTGGTTAACTCTATATTTTATCAGACCTCCCCATAAAAAACCTAAAAGTGGTAACCGCAATTTTTACTTGTAAAAATAGCCCATAATTTTATCCATACAATGTGAAAATTGCGGTCAATGCTTTTAGGGGGGTTTCTCTGAGAATCTTAAAACTAAAGGGGGTTTTCTGATAAACCCTGCACTTAAGGGGGTTTTCTGATATTTTGTGAGTTATGGTGGTTATCTGATAATCGTCCAAAGTTAAGGGGTTCTCTGAAATTTAACCTTTTTTTTAAGAGGATACATAAAACCAGTAGCTTTCGAGATGTATAAATAAGAAAAGAAAAATAATTCCTACACTCAAATCCTACACTACAATTTACACTCAACTCACAAAAAGTGGGGGTGATAATGAGTCACCACTTGAGGGATGCGGTGGTGAGTGGTGATAGGCCACTTTTTGTGAGTGAGTGTAGATTATAATGTAAAATGTAAGTGCAGTTATCATGGTCTATAAGAAAAATGTCTAGTTTGAGAGAGCATACACTTGAAAAAGATATGATAATGACAAAAAAAATTTAATTTCTTGTATTTTACTGTGAAATATGAACATACAAAGGTTCCAATGAGATGTATGTGGGGGGAAAAAAGAACTTCAATTAAATACTATAATAACTTGAGCAAGCCTTTGCTTTCAGACCATCCTTTTCAATTACTTGAAGCATTCCTCGAAATCACTCACGGTGAAAGAATGAGAAACCAAGGCAAATACCCTAGTTGTTTGTAGCTCTGTTTTCTTATGGATTCCTTGGCTTTTAATGCTACTACTTTTAGCAATTTGATAATTATTTTAATGATCAACTTCCATACCTTGTTTCAACTTTTAAGACCCTTGGAGTGTTTACAGAGGTTCATAATATCATATTGTATTAGTTAAATGGGAAAGATGAACTAGAGAATTTCTAATTGTTATTTGACTTGTGCTGATAAGGATTTAAAATCTGAGAATCTTTTGGGGTTATAGACCATTGTTGATCTAGGATGCTTGAGAGGAGGATAATAACTTATGATACATTTACCTTACAATGAGGGAAGGGAAGAAAGTATTTTAGATGTTCGACAACTCTTCAATAGCTGTTAAGAATTCATATGTGAATACAAGGGCATAATAATTGAGAATAATTTTTTCCCTTAAATCTTGAGAATAATTGGAATGAAAAGTTAGATGATAAAATTTTCCTAAAATCCCGAATCTCCCTAACACAATATGGATAGGAATGAGGAGCTCAAAAAGCATCTTACTATCAGAGACCTATCAGCAGCAAGTTAAATTGTTGTTTTACAACTTTGAAACTGTGAAGCCGAAGGTTATTTCTAATTAGAAAGGGTTCTTTGAAAAAAAAAAAAGAGGAATCTCTCAAAAAGAGGGGAAAAAACAAGAAGCAACTAAAGATGTTAAGTAACCACTAGTCATAGGACTTTTTATACATCCAAATCTGAATTTTCAATAAAATACTGATCAGCTTTCACTTTCCTCAATCTCGACTTCAACTTTACTGAACAGAAAATATCAACAATTTTTACTGGAGAATCCAAATTCATTTGCAAACACTAGATATGGATATAAAAAGACAAATAAATGATCCAAATATTCGATTCCAGATTGCTACATGCTCCGAGCTGAGCATATAAATCCTACCCTGGCGTAACATTACTGCCGTTTGAGATCAAAGATATAACCAACTCCACATTTCAGAAATAGAGTACTCAGACAGGTAGCAAGTCCTTTTAGGTTTTCATGAAACCATATTACTTCCAGTAGGAATATTAAGAGTGTTCCAGTTTAGTTCATAACTTCAGAGCTCTAAAAGTTCCTCATTTCTAGTTACTGTGCACTGAGCACTTCGATCTCAAAGACCAAGACAGAGTTAGGCTGTATTCCCCATGCTGGAAATCCACTAGCTCCATAGCCATAGTCCGGGGAGCACTGCAAGAGAAACAGAAGTATGTCAGCAAAAATGAATGCATTGAAGGGTCTAATTCTCATGATTTAAAAGAAAAGATTGGTCAAAGCATTTCATTATCATAACCACATCATAAAACATACAGCTAAAATTACCGAGATTATCGAATCTGTATATCAAGCTATTATAAAGTGCTTCTATATATATATATTTATATATATACATATACCCCTTAAATCATGTGTATTTGCAAAACTATGCCCCAATCTGAGTATTTGCAAAACTACCTCCAAATCATCAACTTTGGGGAAAAATACCCCAAATCAACAAATCATCAACTTTGTTGGATATGGCAAGTAAAAAATTGACTATTTTGTTGATATTAGTTTTCCAAGTATTAAGCATTGGGGGTTAGTTTTGCAAATCCCGAGATTTGGGGGGTAGTTGTGCAAATACACATGATTTAAGGGGTATATATACAAAGAAACCTATTACAAAATGGATCTTTTTAACAACATGCAAATTTACTGACCACTTCTTGCACATGAAAGCACCAAAAACTTTAATGGTGTTACTTATGAATGTTTTAATGTGTGTATATGAGGGGGTATATATTCATATAGAGCACTGATTAGAAAAGTCTATCATGCTCCTCAATGGAAGTTAGCAAATCATCTTACCGGCAAATTCCACAGAAATTGATTTCCATTGGACTAAGACTACTTCGAAAATTGTGCACTAGAAAAATCTACACAGCATACAGTCATCACTCTATGACTCCATCATTTGCTGGTTCAAGATTTCCCTGATCTTCAAGATTTTCGAAGATGCTAATTAGTCTTTTAGAGTTATAGCAGACCTCTTGCTTCACCATATTTTTCTCAGAATTTTGCCAATTAATGGAAGGTTGTCTTCAGGTTAACTTTAGTAAATTTTCTCAAATACTTGAGTCATACTCCACTCAATCATAATTTGATGGAAAAGATATGGTGAAGATGTGGCAGTTATAACTTTCTTAGCATGCCATGGTACAAATTTATTCATAGTAAATAATAGAGTAGGTATAGGACATCACCAGAATTACACTAACCACAAACTTTTTATTGGATGTTCAAGCAAATAATATTAAGACCTAATGTTTTTTGGCACTAGAAAATGTATGCAAAATGCATAATGCACAATGATAATACCTGAAGGTGAGCGACTTCTCCAACTTGCATGTCCAGCACGCCTTCATCCCAGCCTATAAACATGAGAAAGTGAGTTAATGTCCAATGAAATATAAGAACATTGTGGGGGTAGGGGTGGGGGGTTCCTTTTCTTCTTCCTTTTTTTATTAATAGATAGAGTGAAGTCAGTAGAAATGCCAGAAAATTTCGCGTTGTTTAGTCAGTGAATTTTTTTAGCTTGAAAATATACAGCATGAAGTTAAACATACCAAACAAATAATGTTTCCTCTTGACTAGCAAGAACAAGTGATTTAGTAAAAAGAGAGTGATTGATGCTACTTAGTTTCCCTCCTAATCAAGTTCTTATATCTATATTCTATAATAACAGTACAAAATACATGCACTAATGTTCTGAGCTGTTAACCATCTATTTGAGTTAAATCATCTATATGGGACCTAGCAGGTTTCTGTAATGGAAGAGGGTAATAAAAGAATACAACTGCATAAACCATCTATCTATTACTGTATACAAAACCTTTATTACTATATACTAAACAGCTGTTATTGGTTGCACGAATGCGACAAGTGACGGTTGTTTGAATCTCTACTGATTTGTTATCCATGTAATGCAAGGGAATTAGAGAGAGATGGTTGCATGGTTGTAGGTTTAGGAAAGAAAAAAGATGAAGTGACATATTAATGAGACAATTCTTAAATTTTGATAGGATTGATATAGAGATAATAAAACATGACATAATAAAGCTGAAAACACAGGTTCAATAGTAGGAGAGTAGATACTATTTTTAAAAATAAAGACTAGAACAACTGACACTAGTCGCATTCTGCAACCAGTGGTAGCTGTTTTAGTATATAATAACTAGTTTGTTACCCGTGTAATGCACGAGAATTAGAGAGATGATTGTCCCATTAACATACTGCTTTCCTCTCTCTCTCTCTCTCTCTCTCTCTCTCTCTCTCTCTCGATTGTCCTATTAATATGCCACTTCTCTCGCCCCCATCTCTCTTCCCTCCCTCTTCTCTCTTTCCTAAACCTCTGATCATCCATCATCTCTCTCTCTCTCTCTCTCTCTCTCTCTCTCTCTCGATTGTCCTATTAATATGCCACTTCTCTCGCCCCCATCTCTCTTCCCTCCCTCTTCTCTCTTTCCTAAACCTACCGTCATCCATCATCTCTCTAATTCCCGTGCATTGCACGAGTAACAAACTTGTTACTATATACTAAAACAGCTGTCACTGGTTGCAGAAATGCAACAATAGACAGTTATTTTAGTCTTTATTTTTTGAGAAACAGTATTTATATTTCCTACTATTAAACTTGTCTTTGAACTTTTCTACTCCATGCACCATTATTTCTACATCACTCCTATCAAAATTCAACAATTGTCTCATCAATATGTCACTTCACCATATCTCTCCTCTTATGACTTTCCCAATCTCGGTCATTCAGTCAATCTTCTTATGCATTGCATGTGAAATAAACTAGTTAAACATTTACATACATAATTATTGCTACAAGCGGCAACTATTTCAGTCTTTATTTGTGGAAAATAATATCCACATTTCCTAATATTAAATCTACCTCTAAACTCTTATACTCCATGCATCATTTTTTATATCATTCCTATCAAAATTTTACAATTGTCTCGCTAATATGTCACTTCACCTTCTCTCTCTCCTCTTATCTCTTTCCCAAACCTATAGCCATCTAGCCATTCTCTCTAATTCTTGTGCTTGTAAAGGCATAAACTAGTTAAATAAAAATACTAATGTGCTAAATATATATAACTATACCAAATCATACTATGTAATTAAGACAATTGTTTGATAAATTTTTGTAACAGTGAATTTCGAAAAAGCAAGTCACTGATATAATTAGTGGGATAGATTCTACAAACCAAACGTTCAAAGTTAAGCAAAGATGAAAATAATTTAGGAAAATAGTATTTGTTCTAAGGAAAAAGAAAAGATCATGTCAGACAACTAATTAAGAACAAGAATAATATGCAATCCTTAAGGTCAGAGATGATAGCATGTCCCAAGCCCTCAAAAGGCATCGTTGCCTTGAATTTCTTGAGAACTTGATTTAATAATTGTGGGGACATAATTGGATTAGAACTTGTCATAGAAAAGAGAAATTGACTGAAGTGAAGACTTAGTCATCCATCCTCAGAACTTACAATTGTGCAAGCAAATACACCAAACTTGATAAGAAGCTGATAATTTCTCAAATTGCAAGTTCTAAAACTTAGACCTAGACATCAAATTGGACAAACCTCAAGTAACCTAAGCAAGGTTTTGAATATCGGTTATCGAGGATTTATCGGACGGTCAAAATCCTTATCGAATAGCGGATATCGGGGATATATCAGGGATAAGTAGTATTTATCGGAGTAACATTACCGGATGGTGATATACATAATATAATATTCTAAAATGTAATCTAATCATACTTAATGAAATATAAACATACCAAAACGTAAATAATTATGTTTAGGATCACTAACCAATGGTAGAAACTCGGATCGGGTTGGGTTTAAAGTGCATTGAATAGGTGCCTATTGCCGAAATCAAAACTCAAACCAAAGGCCGATAGTTCCGATTTTTGGGCCGACAATGTCGGCCGATAACTCACTTTATCGCCGCATTATCGGCGATAAACATCCAAAAACGATAACCAATTTAAAATCAAACTTATCATAGCGGAAGGCCCCCAAAACCGATAAATCGCCAATAATATCGGTTTATCGACCGATATTTAAAACATTGAACCTAAGCCCAACTTGCAAGCACCAAGAAGGCAAGACACCATCACTTGAACTTATTGTAACAAACTATGAATAATAAAACCAGAGATCATTCATAGTGAAGTGATACAAAAGGAGAAAAATACATTCCCATCACAAGCCCTTGCCATAACACATAGGAGTAATTGGGTGTCACTGCAGAAAGCTATATGATTACTAAAACACTCAATAAGGTTCCTTCTACTGAGGTAAATTAACCCCTGACAACTACCATTATCCCTCACTAGCTTTCGGCAACTTCTGCAGCCATCTCATGGCCGGGAGTCACCAGAAAATGGGGCAACACTTTGTCTGGACCCATAAGCAATTGGGTTATGGTATAGTAGCAAATGATAGGAGATGAAAGAGGGCCAAAGTCTGTGTAGAGTATTGTTTTTAAGTACAATATTTTGTCCAGAATTTATTATTATCCCCTGCGATTATTTCATTACATCACCTACACTATCAATTTGAAATTCCATGCCAAAAAGCATATTCAAACAACAATTACAAATAGGCCAAACAAGTTTTCAGAAATTGTGTAAAAGTTCTTATGGCTCTTGAAACTAGATTCCCAAATAATAAATCCAGAAGAGATAAAAATACCAAGGACTGGTCTAAGCTATGTTCGGATGGTGATATGTCCAAAAAATTGATATTAGGGGTGAAAGTACTTAGTATCTTGATATAGGCCTATGGAACTAAGTTGGAAGATTTGCTCACAATATAAAAACCTAGCGAGCATTAGAAGAGACCCGTGAGGAATCATGGAAAGTGATGCAGGAAGATCATGGACCCTTAATCTAATGCGACTAGGATTTATGAGAATATTAGCTTTATTAGTAGGATTTGATTTTATTCTATGTAATCTTCTTTTTAGTTAGTTCTTTACGATTTGATTTTGAGATCTCTTTCTAGTTTAGTTAGGATTTTATTTAATTATATCTTTTAGTTTTGTTAGGTTTTGATTTGATAGGATTTTGATTTACTTCCTTAACTATTTGGATGCTTTCTTTTCTATAAATAAGAGATTTAATACTCCATGAGGAGTAAACCTTGATTAATAAAAAAATTGAGTTTGAGAAATCTCTCTAAACATGTGAATTGCTTGTTTGGCATGCGAAGTGTCATGATGTGAAGCTTATTCTTCGGGTGTGAAGCTTGTGGGGATGAAGCCCTTCTTTATCCTAACCCTCCAATTATAATCCCCCTCAATCAAAACCCACTATACAAACATCTTAGACATTTATCCACTCCTCAAAACTAGGATACCCCGACACGTCACCTAGGGTGCCGTACCCGTGTCCGATCTGTATTGGGTACAGTCCGAATCCAAACGGCAGGGACACTGGTGGGTTCCGTGGCTTTTTCTTGAGCTGGTGAGGGACCTGGCTCTATGGGTTTGGAGACTTTTTTTTTTCTAAAAATCAGAGAATAGAGATCCATGAGTTGAGACTTGAGGATATACAAAGACCAAGATGATAACAATTTCACTCTTTCTCTCTCTCTCTATTTTCCTTAATAGTTTTTTCACTTAGTGGAGGATGACCTCACCTCTCACATGTGCTTGTTTGACCATGAAAATAAATGGTTTTTGACTTTTGGTGGTAAGGTGCTAGGGATTCAGCACATGGTAAAGTCACATGGGTCCTTCATAATTATGGGGCAAAGTTTGAGTTGGGCTTCTTTTTCTCCTTTTTTGAGATAGTTTCAGTTTGGCCCTTTTTTTCTTTTTTTATGATACAAAGGCAAAGTTTCAAAGCCTTTGCTTTATTGGAAATTTGAGAATGGACTTGAATCAAATACAAATATTTAAAATAAAAGGAGAATCTTGAGATATTTAAGATAATTGTTGGTTTTAAATTATTAATTTTTATATATATATATATATATATATATATATATATATATATATATATATATATATATAGTCGTGTCCCCATATCCTAACTTTAACAAATTTGTCGGTCCCTGCATCTATATACCCAGTTCCAGCATTGCATCCGCATTCTATGCAACCTAGCCTCAAAAGAATCCTGTCATTTGACTCAAGGGAAATACCCGAACAAAACCTAATATTCCCAAAAGGGTTTTCTCTCACCACTGCAGCTTGAAGAGTAGTACCCATTACTATTCACGGGTGAATACTAGTATTACCGCCACGGTGAAGAGTAGTACCCATTATCGCTCACGGTGAAGAGTAGTACCCGTTACTTATTTACGGTTCATCGCCTCCTCGACGCCGTCCAGATTGTCCTACTTGTTGTCCTTTGTTGCCTAATAATTTTCTAACGAACATTCTCGTCACTCTGAAGTCATGTTTAGATCAAAGCCCTCCGCCCATTCTCCATAATTTAGTATTAGAGTTGAAGGATCCATCTCCATCTTCTCTCCTCCAGGAAAAAAAGACCCATTTCATAATCTCGAGCCCTCATCAAAACCAAAGCTGGGAAATTTTGGTGAAGGTTTTATTCGAGTTTTAGATCTATTTTTTAGAAATATTTAATGCAATCTTTTATTTTAGGTAGGATTTGATGTTAGGATTTTAGGATCTTTGCAATATGATTTTGTTAGATATAGTGGTATTTTTCAACTTGAGCGGTTTAATTTTGAGGCATCATAATAATCACTCTTTATTTAGTATATAATTCTATCTTACGCTTATTAATTTATTTTGTTTACCAAGGGACATGCTATATGCTTCAATAGACATTGTGTGCACACCAATTGAATGGGTCCTTTGAGCTCATTAAGCATCTACGGATCATGAAAAAGGCCTAAAAGACGGTAGAAGCAACCGCTAAAAGTCAAAGTAACGAGTTACCAAATCTCGCATACTTACATGTATAGTATTGTCTCAGAAATAAGAACAAATCATATATTATTCAACAATAAGGTCATTTATGTTGTGCCTTTGCTCATTTAGAATTTTCTCACTTTCCTTAAAAGCTGAAATCAAGATATTTAATCAAGCCCATCATACTTTATTCTCTCCTTTCACTCGAATTTTCTCCAACAAGATAGATTTGATTTTTTTCTCTTAAATAGAATTAGAGTTCTTTTCTTTATTTTTGACTTTTCGATGAATGATATATAGTTTTCAAAATAAGTTATTACTTTTGATTGCCCGGCCCATTGTTTTATTGTCAAAGAAATGCTTTTAACGTATTTGTAATTTAAGCATTTGAACATTAAATCCCTTGAAATATGATTCTTTTGGATCTAAAAAATGAATTCTTGTGGAATTCAAACATTACGAGTCATAGATTTAAACATTTTTCTTTATTTTGAACGGTATATATAGATAAAAATATGTTTTCTAACTAATTTGAACATGAGATGTTTGCTTTTAAGTCTTTTGCAGAAATCAAGCTCTCTCTTATGCATGCAAATACATATACAAAAGAGAGAATCTTTAATTTTTAAAGAACCAAATTCAAGTTGGTGGCAATTTGCGATTTTTATAAATATCTTCATAATTTGAGAATTGTGAAATACTCAAAATGCTTTGGGAAATCCTTTGAAAAGTACATAGAACTTTGAAATTTATAGAAATACCAAAAGCTTCCATACATTTCATATTTTAAAGAAAAGTTCACCGAACTTACAAAAGACCAAATTTTTTAGAAACTGCAGGTTTTAAAAACTATAACTTAAATACGATATTAGTCTAAATCAGATAACTATATTTTATTAAAAGTACATTTACCCTTCATAACTGCATAATTACTATAGCAAATTTGCATATAAAACCCTAAAATCGTAAAATTGCTAAATAGAATTATGTTCTTTGAGTTTTACAAATTACGCCTTTTAGGTATTCCAAATATTTTAAAAGACCCAGCTTATTTTCATATAGTTATTATTATTTGCACCATTATTATTACACCATTATTATTCAAGATATACTATTATAAATGTAAATTGGGGTGTTAAAATATTTATACCTCAAATACCCCCAATCTACTCAAAATACCCTTATTGCCTCCAATCACCATCAAATTTCATTCAATTCATTCTATTTGCATTATTATTATTATTGCAAAAGATAAGAAGTAATATTAATAATTAAATATAATATTATTAATTTTATTATATTTTTTATGAAAAATAGTATAAGGTATTAAAATGTTATATCATAAATATATAACACTATTATATAGGATAATAAAATTATAAGTAATATTTATAAATTATTCTTAGAAATCTAACATTTAATATTTCTCATAATCAATAGCTAAAATTTATATTGTATTCACATAAAAAAGTTTAAAATATAAAATGAGTGCATACACGCAAAGCATGCACTATACTAGTCTCTCTAAACATGTGAATTGCTTGTTTGGCATGCGAAGTGTCATGATGTGAAGCTTATTCTTCGGGTGTGAAGCTTGTAGGGGTGAAGCCCTTCTTTATCCTAACCCTCCAATTATAATCCCCTCAATCAAAACCCACTATACAAACATCTTAGACATTTATCCACCTCAAAACTAGGATACCCCACACGCCACCTAGGGTGCCGTGACTGTCCGACCAGATGGGTACAGATCCGAATCCAAACGGGCAGACACCGTGGGTTCAGGGCTTTTTCTCGAAATGTGAGGGACCCGGCTCTATGGGTTTGGAGACTTTTTTCTAAAAATCGGAGAATAGAGATCCATGAGTTGAGACTTGAGGATTATACAAAGACCAAGATGATAACAATTTCATTAAAACCTCGGCCATTCCCTTTCGGTTCGATCCAGCACCAAACAGCCCCAAAACCCACAAAATAGTCCCAAAACCCACCAAACAGCCCCTAACCTTTGCCCCCTTGCTGCCCTATTGAGTCTACAGCATCAATCCTTCTTCAGCAGCCAACACTTTGTCAATTTCCAGCAGTATTCAACTCACGCCAGATTCAACAAGCAGTCCATAGTCATGTACAGATCGAAGCCCTCCACCCGCTTCCCATCAGAAAGGAATTAGAATGGTTACATATCTATAAGTGGTGTTTGTACATCTTTATGTTTCAAATACTCATATAAAAATAATATTATAAAAGTATTAAATTATATGTTAAAAAACATGATTTGGAAATACTATGTGATAGCTCTAGGCACTTTAGGAAGACCTTATCACTGTAGCGGCTATGCTCTTACACAATAGTATACAAATCATACTGGCCCGTGCTGCATTATTTTCTAACTAAGATACACACCTGAAAAACGCCTATCAAAGGTTGTAACATATCAAATTGTAGGTAGCAGGGACCAAACAAATAATTATTGAAGCCTGGACCATACAGGTTGCCATTATACACAATCTGGGTATGATGAAACAAACTGATTCCTGTTGTAGGAAAGTTGGTCCAAGCAGTCATCGTTATAAGATGTCAGATTAAGATTTAACATGATAGGTGGATCGCCATGATAGGCTTGCATGTAGATTATTGTTGTAGGCAGGATAGTCAACAAGCTTATGATGAATTGCATAATTCCCATGAATAAAGAAAATTTTGAGTAAGTTGTAACAAGTTGCGTATCTTCAAAGCATTACACGATGTTTCAGAAAAAAAGTATATGGCTATTTGCACTTCATGCTTACACAAATTATTAGATGTGTACCACTTATCCTGTAGAGCTCATCCTGAATTAAAAAGGTCAAACATGTTCTAAAAGACGTGAATTGAAAAGGTCAGACAAGTTTTAAAAGGACGTGAACCAGACCGATAGTTGCAGCCCATATCATCGAGCTAGTATGTCGATAGTGAAGTAACTTTATTTCCAACAACTGTTGTAATATATGCTTAAGACTACCAATTTCCAAATATATCTCATAGTTTTGTTGATACAGATTAATGATCATGGAAACATATCTAAGTTATGGATGCAAGTTTGGATATTTTGGGATCATAATATTGTTGTAAACTATACATGAAGGAAGATTTTTGTTGTGCAGGTTGAAGGTAGGCTTTACAAGTTTTCTAGTTAAGGGAATTTGCGGCACGTACCTAAGATTCTATAATTGATAATGATTAGTTCAAGGCATGACACTGTATAGTGAAACCTTAATTAGTGATTTGACAAATAAATAGACCTAGTTATGGATTGTGGAGTTTAAGCTCATGCAACCAAGAGCTTTCCTTCCTGTGAGAGCACTACCCTTAACCATAATAAGCAGCAAGCCTCCGAATTCCACTGAAGAGCCTAGACAAAGCAATAAGGTGATAGATTTTGTATATGATAACACACTCGTTTCTGACACATACATTGACCATAAGTGCTTAAGTAAGATGCACATTAAGCCTAAGAGCCAAAAACAATCACTATCCTGATGCAAGTTCTTAAAGAAAAAGTGTAATAAGCTTCTCACTATATTCTACCGATCTACACAAAAAGAAAGCTCATATGATTTCACAAATTTTTAAGGCAAATTATCTAAAGGTGAGACAAAAGGAAATAGCCAATACATTTAACTGTACCAGCTATTTCAATTTCATGATCTATTACAATCTACTTCTATGAGTCAAGCTATCTAAGTGACAATTGTCAAATTACTTTCATACTAAGATGCAGGTGAAAAAGAAACTAACACTCAGCTTACCTTTGATAACTGATCCAAAGCCGATCTTGAATGTGAATGGTTTCTGTCCAGGATCTTTAGTACTGAGAATTAAAATAACAGTACAATCACATTTAGTTAGGAATTTATAATGAAGCTAAATGGACATTTACAATATGAAAGAACGATAATTAATAAAATCATAAGCTATTGTACCTCCAAAATTTTTGTGAGAGATCATTATTCTTGCCTGCAAGAAAATTAAAAGGAACATAACTACTAACATTTACACCAAAGGAGAAAAGGAGAAGAGGGAGGAGGCTCACTGAAGCATTTAAAACAATCATATACACTACAAATTAATAATGAAGCTAAGTAGCAATAGAGGAACACGGGCGCATTTTTATCCTGTAGAAAGCCAATGATTAATTAATTTTCTAATTAGATTAAAATGCATCTTAGAAGCAAGCAGGGTACAAGATACCTCTAAATTTACATCAGAACCAAAAGGTGCTTCATAACTTCTATATCATTCATGTTTATAAGTTCCAAAAGAGGATTCTGAATCTTTTTAAATTTATTTGGAAAATTTTGCTACTTGATGTGTACGAGTCTGAGAAAATTAATGATGTAATACAGCCATCTGCAAGCGTGGGAAATAATCAATTAATAGGCATAAAAAAATCAACTTGTTACTACTTGCATCACTATAATTCATGAAAAATTACCGGACACTGAGTCTCCGAGAGAGTGCATCACATGCAAAATTAAGATGCTCCTCCACATAATTTTTATATTGTCAATATTGTCATACTTCAGTTGCTTTTTTTTTTCAAGAAAGGATATCAATATCAAATGTACCTAACATGAACAGAACAGGACATCAAAGGAAAGAAATATTGGAACAAGCAATAAGAAGCTGCGAATTGACAGATGTAAAAACTTACTGGAGCAGGAGCGGAGGTATGTCTAGACGAAAATGGATGGAAGAAGTTCAAAAGGATGAAAGGATGACATAGTTGTTGACTTAACCAGGACATGGTCCTTAACAGAGGTGGATGGAAGAAAACAATTCTAGCTAATTCAAAAGGTTCTGCAGGCTTCTTTCTTCTTCTTGTTCTTATTGTCATTGTTGTTTACTGCTATACCACTTCATCGTGTCCTTTGGAAAAAAGTGGAGCTAACAAATTCAAAAATAGTTATAAATTGTTAATTAGTTCGCTAAGGTGGGACTGATTTGCCCTGTAAGTGCGGAAGCATGATCCACTAAAAGCAGGCACAAGAAAAATCATAGACAATCTTAACAAAGCAAACATTGGATCTTCCATATTTTCTCCCACCTTCCTACCTAGCACTAGAAGTCGATCTAAATCTTTCCGTCCTAGAAATCTCATTGGTTATGAGACCTTTTATAGTCTCTCAAAACCCTAAGTAATTCTTGAGGAAGTCATGTCATGGTATTTGATTTAGCATTGAAGAGATCCAAATATATCATTTTTCCATATATATATATATATATATATATATATATATATATATATATATATATATATATATATATATATATATATATATAGCCGTGTCCCCATATCCTAACTTTTACAAATTTCTTGGTGTCCCGTACCCATACCAGGTGTCACGTACGTGCCGTGCAGGTACCTATGCAACCTAGCCTCAAAGAATCCCTGTCATTTGACTCAAGGGAAATACCCGAACAAAACCTAATATTCCCAAAAGGGTTTCCTGCTCACGGTTGCAGTTGAAGAGTAGTACCCATTACTATTCACGGGTGAATACTAGTATTACTGCTCACGAGGTGAAGAGTAGTGCCCATTACTGTTCACAGGTGAAGAGTAGTATCCATTACTTATTTACGGTTCATCGCCTCCTCGACGCCGTCCAGATTGTCCTACTTGTCCTTTGTTGCCTAATAATTTTCTAACGAACATTCTCGTCACTCTGAAGTCATGTTTAGATCAAAGCCCTCCGCCCATTCTCCATCATTTAGTATTAGAGTTGAAGGATCCATCTCCATCTTCTCTCCTCCAGAAAAAAAAAGACCCATTTCATGATCTCGAGCCCTCATCAAAACCAAAGCTGGGAAATTTTGGTGAAGGTTTTATTCGGAGTTTTTAGATCTATTTGTTTTAGAAATATTTAATGCAATCTATTTATTTTAGGTAGGATTTGATGTTAGGATTTTTAGGGATCTTTACAATATGATTTTGTTAGATATATATTTTGTTTAATGAGTATTAGATGTTAGGATCTTTGAGATTTGATTTTATCTTATTTCCTTAAGAGTTATCTTTTGTTTTCTTTAAAGTAAGCCTCATTGAGAAGGCAGACTTGATTAATAAAAAAAATTGAGATTTGAAACTTGCATGTGAATTGGCTGTGAAGCTATAGGTGTGAGGCCCCAAGTGTGAGACCACTAGTGTGAAGCCTATTCTTAAGTAGGGTGTGAAGCCCTTCGGCGTGAAGACTATCTATCAAAACCTCTCCTCTTCATTAAAACCTACGGCCATTCCCTTTTCGGTTCGATCCAGCACCAAACAGCCCCAAAAACCCACAAAATAGTCCCAAAACCCACCAAACAGCCCCTAACCTTTGCCCCCTTGCTGCCCTATTGAGTCTACAGCATCAATCCTTCTTCAGCAGCCAACACTTTGTCAATTTCCAGCAGTATTCAACTCACGTCAGATTCAACAAGCAGTCCATAGTCATGTACAGATCGAAGCCCTCCACCCGTTTCCCATCAGAAAGGAATTAGAATGGTTACATATCTATAAGTGGTGTTTGTAAATCTTTATGTTTCGAAATACTCGTATAAAAATAATATTATAAAAGTATTAAATTATATGTTAAAAAACATGATTTGGAAATACTATGTGATAGCTCTAGGCACTTTAGGAAGACATTATCACTGTAGCGGCTATGCTCTTACACAATAGTATACAAATCATACTGGCCCGTGCTGCATTATTTTCTAACTAAGATACACACCTGAAAAACGCCTATCAAAGGTTGTAACATATCAAATTGTAGGTACCAGGGACCAAACAAATAATTATTGAAGCCTGGGCCATACAGGTTGCCATTATACACAATCTGGGTATGATGAAACAAACTGATTCCTGTTGTAGGAAAGTTGGTCCAAGCAGTCATCGTTATAAGATGTCAGATTAAGATTTAACATGATAGGTGGATCGCCATGATAGGCTTGCATGTAGATTATTGTTGTAGGCAGGATAGTCAACAAGCTTGCGTATGAATTGCATAATTCCCATGGATAAAGAAAATTTTGAGTAAGTTGTAACAAGTTGCGTATCTTCAAAGCATTACACGATGTTTCAGAAAAAAAGTATATGGTTATTTGCACTTCATGCTTACACAAATTATTAGATGTGTACCACTTATCCTGTAGAGCTCATCCTGAATTAAAAAGGTCAAACATGTTCTAAAAGACGTGAATTGAAAAGGTCAGACAAGTTTTAAAAGGACGTGAACCAGACCAATAGTTGCAGCCCATATCATCGAGCTAGTATGTCGATAGTGAAGTAACTTTATTTCCAACAACTGTTGTAATATATGCTTAAGACAACCAATTTCCAAATATATCTCATAGTTTTGTTGATACAGATTAATGATCATGGAAACATATCTAAGTTATGGATGCAAGTTTGGATATTTTGGGATCATAATATTGTTGTAAACTATAAATGAAGGAAGATTTTTGTTGTGCAGGTTGAAGGTAGGCTTTACAAGTTTTCTAGTTAAGGGAATTTGCGGCACGTACCTAAGATTCTATAATTGATAATGATTAGTTCAAGGCATGACACTGTATAGTGAAACCTTAATTAGTGATTTGACAAATAAATAGACCTAGTCATGGATTGTGGAGTTTAAGCTCATGCAACCAAGAGCTTTCCTTCCTGTGAGAACACTACCCTTAACCATAACAAGCAGCAAGCCTCCGAATTCCACTGAAGAGCCTAGACAAAGCAATAAGGTGATAGATTTTGTATATGATAACACACTCGTTTCTGACGCATACATTGACCATAAGTGCTTAAGATGCACATTAAGCCTAAGAGCCAAAAACAATCACTATCCTGATGCAAGTTCTTAAAGAAAAAGTGTAATAAGCTTCTCACTATATTCTACCGATCTACATAAAAAGAAAGCTCATATGATTTCACAAATTTTTAAGGCAAATTATCTAAAGGTGAGACAAAAGGAAATAGCCAATACATTTAACTGTACCAGCTATTTCAATTTCATGATCTATTACAATCTACTTCTATGAGTCAAGCTATCTAAGTGACAATTGTCAAATTACTTTCATACTAAGATGCAGGTGAAAAAGAAACTAACACTCAGCTTACCTTTATAACTGATCCAAAGCCGATCTTGAATGTGAATGGTTTCTGTCCAGGATCTTTAGTACTGAGAATTAAAATAACAGTCCAATCACATTTAGTTAGGAATTTATAATGAAGCTAAATGGACATTTACAATATGAAAGAACGATAATTAATAAAATCATAAGCTATTGTACCTCCAAAATTTTTGTGAGAGATCATTATTCTTGCCTGCAAGAAAATTAAAAGGAACATAACTACTAACATTTACACCAAAGGAGAAAAGGAGAAGAGGGAGGAGGCTCACTGAAGCATTTAAAACAATCATATACACTACAAATTAATAATGAAGCTAAGTAGCAATAGAGGAACACGAGCATTTTTATCCTGTAGAAAGCCAATGATTAATTAATTTTCTAATTAGATTAAAATGCATCTTAGAAGCAAGCAGGGTACAAGATACCTCTAAATTTACATTAGAACCAAAAGGTGCTTCATAACTTCTATATCATTCATGTTTATAAGTTCCAAAAGAGGATTCTGAATCTTTTAAATTTATTTGGAAAATTTTGCTACTTGATGTGTACGAGTCTGAGAAAATTAATGATGTAATACAGCCGTCTGCAAGCGTGGGAAATAATCAATTAATAGGCATAAAAAAATCAACTTGTTACTACTTGCATCACTATAATTCATGAAAAATTACCGGACACTGAGTCTCCGAGAGAGTGCATCACATGCAAAATTAAGATGCTCCTCCACATAATTTTTATATTGTCAATATTGTCATACTTCAGTTGCTTTTTTTTTTTCAAGAAAGGATATCAATATCAAATGTACCTAACATGAACAGAACAGGACATCAAAGGAAAGAAATATTGGAACAAGCAATAAGAAGCTGCGAATTGACAGATGTAAAAACTCACTGGAGCAGGAGCGGAGGTAATGTCTAGACGAAAATGGATGGAAGAAGTTCAAAAGGATGAAAGGATGACATAGTTGTTGACTTAACCAGGACATGGTCCTTAACAGAGGTGGATGGAAGAAAACAATTCTAGCTAATTCAAAAGGTTCTGCAGGCTTCTTTCTTCTTCTTGTTCTTATTGTCATTGTTGTTTACTGCTATACCACTTCATCGTGTCCTTTGGAAAAAAGTGGAGCTAACAAATTCAAAAATAGTTGTAAATTGTTAATTAGTTCGCTAAGGTGGGACAGATTTGCCCTGTAAGTGCGGAAGCATGATCCACTAAAAGCAGGCACAAGAAAAATCATAGACAATCTTAACAAAGCAAACATTGGTTCTTCCATATTTTCTCCCACCTTCCTACCTAGCACTAGAAGTCGATCTAAATCTTTCCGTCCTAGAAATCTCATTAGTTATGAGACCTTTTATAGTCTCTCAAAACCCTAAGTAATTCTTGAGGAAGTCATGTCATGGTATTTGATTTAGCATTGAAGAGATCCAAATATATCATTGCTCTAAAGTCTTAATTGAACTCAAACATTGATTCCAAACCTTCTAATTTTATTGGTAATCGTCGTGGAAGATAAAAAGTGTCACTAAAAAAAATTATCAGAGGCCTTATAAAGTCTTGTCACTACACTGAAAATAATCTATTAGTTAAGATTACTACTCAAATATCTCCAATGACCATCGGGCTAAAACAAGCAAGAGAACATTACAGAAAAAGAAGGATTAACAAATACAGATATCCCAAATTTGACTGGCAATGCCTTCTGTAAGCTTCCTCAATTAAGTAGCAATAGTTTATTGCAATATTAAAAACATGAAGATAACTGCCATAACCATTAGGCTTTAGGTCTACGCTTCTGCATGACAAGAGGAACTACAAGTGTATCTTTAATATGAAAAGACAGAAGACACAGGACAAAGTCATTACAATAATGTTGTCTGAGAAGCTTGAATCCAGATCTATTCAATCTGAAGCATTATCAAGAAAGTAAATGAAAAGGTCTATCAACTCTTCCTTTGAACCATTAGAAAAAGAAATAGAAATTGTTATGGATCACATTAACAAAATTAACATTGCCTCCTATCCAAATCACCAATATCACTTCTGACAAATCTAATCAAAAGGAAAATGTCAGTAAAGTTTGTTAATGAATTATACTGACAAAATAAAATTGCCTTGTTATCTTGTTCAATCAATATTCAATGTCTTCGAGTTGGTTCCTGAACTTGAAGAATGTGAGAGACCACTAATAAGCAAAAGAAAACTAAGAGTAGACACTAACAATTTTAAATCACCACCTACAGTCACATAGGCAGCACCTAAGTCCTAAGTCATTATACCAATGCCAATAAAAACAGCCAGACCATCTTCACATCAAGCTAAATCTAACAGATACATGATAAGGGTTTTTGATGCAGGACAGATTCAGATCTGAATCTGGTAAAAAGATTTGATCTGATTGGATTAGGGTTTCTTTTTAAGGATTTGATTTTTCTTTTGGTAGAGATCTTTAGTTAGGATTGAGTTTATTATTTAGTTTGGGAATGAATCTCTTATTTTTGTTGTGATGAGTGATTTGATGTTATCTATTAGTTAGGATTAGGATTTTATTTTAGTTCTATATAATTATTGTACTTTTTCATTTGAGGGAGAGGAGAGAAGAATGTTGTGAGAAATCTGCATGTGAATTGCAGCAAGTATTAGGCATGTGAGGTGCTAGCATGTGAGGTGTCCGAGTGTGAGGCCCACATTTATATCTTTTCCTATCCTTAAATGATGAGTGCAATTTTATTATTTGTATTTTCATTTTATTTGATCCAAATAAGTTCTATGAAGAATCTCCATCTTGTCGTTCCCCATCAGTTTTGCCAAAATATGATCATATAATCAATAAAGTGTTACATATGCTATGTCCTAAACACGTCTATTTTTTAACTGACATGCAGCCTTCAGCCTTCCAACCAGCTATTTTGATTTTCAGCTTTCTCCTCTTTCCAATATAGAGCTATCTACTAGGTTGCACAAGGATTGATAAATATGTCTATCCTAAAACCGACACACTCATCTCAGGTTGTAAACAAGGGCTTTACCCATCCAGTCACATAGGGATGTTTGGTTGTATTTGTGAAAGTTGAGGATTTATGGCACAACATGGAAAGTGGACTTCCACGTCATCGCTTTACTCTTGAGCTTTTCGTTTGTTTGACATTCCATTGTGAATCCTAATATGATAGTAATACATGTCAGTAATACATTGTTTAGTTTAACTAATAAATTTTGGAAAGTGAACTCATATGAAACCCATTAAAAGGATCATTTTACTCACTAATCTTTGATTGTCTTAACAACTATCTCTTATCCCTTTGATTATCTAAATAATTTTCCATTACCCCTTGATTCCCCAACAAGCCTATCCACTCAGTCTTTATTCGCTCAACAATAAAGTTCCTGAACGCATCCCTCTCCTCTCATTCCTTCCTCCAGCTGAAGCACCAAGAAAAATAAACTCATCAACCTCCAATTCAACTCCATCAGGCATCAAAGCCAGAGAAACCCAGCCTTAGTTGAAGGGAGTTGTAGACAAATATTAAAAAGAACTACCAAACCAAGTAGCAAAATACAAAGTAATTTTTAACCTGTAATTAATCCCTCCCTCATCAATCCTTCTCCTTTCTTTCTTTCCTTCACTATTTATTAATATTTATTAATCCCAAAACCTCAACTAAAAAACATATTTTCAGAGCCTTTCATCTTCCTCCTCTTTTCAAATAGCGCGCGATAGCGGCGCGATAGCGGGAATTATAGCGGTCGCGGCCTCAAACCGTTAGGCTATAGTGCTTAGCGGTGGTTAATAGCGGAAGCCGCTTCGATCACCGTATCCTTGGTAGCCTGGCGGTGTTTAGCGGTAAAAGCGGTGTTTAGCGGTAAAAAGAGGTGTTTAGCGGTAAAAAGCGCTGTTAGCGCTTCAAAACCGCTTTAAACCGCTATTCATAAAGCGGTAATTTCAGCTCGTACCCGAACCCGACCCGAATTCAACTAAAACAAAACTCTTTCCCATCTCAAATCTCCTCCTTCTCTTGCCGTCTCCCGTGTCCTCTAAAAACCCTAGCCGCAGCTCCCAAGTCCCAAGCTCTCTTCTTCGGCGAGCTCCTTTTCCGAAGCTCCCAACTATCTCCAGTCTCCATCTCCATCTCCGAAGCTCCCAAGTCCACTCCACATCCACCACCTCTGGCGAGCTCCACCTCCCAACTCCGCACCTCCAGCACCTCCATCCACCACCTCGACCATCTCCAAAGCTCTCCAGCAGTGCACCATCTCCATTCCATTCTAAAAATATGCATTTGTAGAATTTTTAGATTTTTAATGTTTCTTATTATTTAGAATATTTAAATATATTTATATTTGACCGCTATTTGACTATGCACTATTTGCCGCTATTTTGCCGCTATAGGCGCAAATAGCCTTAGCGGTACCTCGCCGCGACGCGACGTTATCTGCTATTAGCAACCTTGCTCCCCATCATGCCCCATCTTACCCACCATCATGCGCATCACCATAATGGCGATTAGTTGTGAGGAGGTAATGGCTCATTAATTTAGAATGTTTGATGTAGACAAAGGACCTCTGAGGACTCGAGAGGTAATGGCTTAAAAAGAGACCAACAAAGGGGTGATTAGTTTTGTTTTTTAATTAATTTATTTCTAACAGTGTCAGGCTGTCCATGGAAATCGTTTCAGTTATGGGGTTGTTTGGTTGCCTTTTTCTGAGAGGACAACTTGGATAAGTGTTAAAATTGTGGATTCCACAAGCAACTTTCTCAAGTTTACATTGTTGGGTTGCATGTTTGGGGATTGTTTGGTTGCCCCTAAAAAACTTGAAAAATGCTAAAATTGTAGGGTTCACAAGCAACTTTCTCAAGTTCACACTATTTGGTTGCATCTTAGCAACGAAGAAGATAGACAATGTGTCCTCACAAAGCTGAAGTGCCACCCAAAACTAAATTCATGCAAAGGGCGTCTTTGGTTGCATTTGTGAAAGTTGAGAATTTATGATACAACATGAAAAGTGGACATCCATGCCAGCACTTAACCATTGTGCTTTTCTTTTTTTCTTCCTCTTTCTTTTTTTTCTTTTTTTTTTTGTGGGATTCCGTTGTGAATCCTAATATGATAATATACATTATTTGGTTTATGTGATAAATTTTTGGAAAGTGGAATGATGTGGACCCCATTAAAAAGGATCATTTTGTTCCTTAATCTTTGATTATCTCAACAACTATCTCATATACCTTTGAATATATAAAAATTTTCTGTCACCCCCCTAATCTCCCATCAAACCTATCCCTTGAGCCTCTAATCTCTCGAGTCTTAACAACCATCCTAAATTTCCTGACCTGATCCCTTTCCTCTCATTCATTCCTCCAGCAGAAGCACCAAGCAAAAAAAAAAATCACATCAAACTTCAATTCAACTCCTTTAGGCATCAACACCAAAGAAAACCAAAGATTAAAAAAAAACTACAAAAGCCAAGTAGAAATATAATAGAAAATTTTAACATATAATTAATCCCTCCCTCCCTCATCAATCCTTTTATTTTCTTCCTTTCCTTCACTACTTATTAATCCCAAAACTAAAACTTCCTCACAAAGCTTTGTCATCTTCCTCTTCCTTTTCATCCTCTGCATCATTTCATGCCCCATCATGCCCATCATCAGGGCATAATCATCATCATGGTCATCAGTTGTTAGGAGGTAAATGAGGACTTGAGAGGAGTTAATAGCTGAAAAAGAGACTAGCAAAGGGGTGACTAGTTTTGTATTTTTTGGATACGGATCCTCTCAAATTAGATGGTAATTGGAAAGTGTCCAATTACCCGAAACCTTGCCCTCTACTCCAATTTCAAGGGATGAGATGATGCCACGTAGGCTTACCACCATTGCCTTGAAAATCACTATTGCAAAAACCACTATCACAATATTGAAAATCCTAAGTGGCATAATCTCGACGCTTAAAAATTAGGATGAATGGTAGGAATTTGAAAAATCAGATACTCTCCAATTACCACCTAATTGGAGAGAATCCGAATCCTTTTTAATTAATTTGTTTCATACAGTGATAGACTTTCCATGGAAATTGCTTCAACCTTAACATGTGAGATACATCTACGACATGCTGCAACAAATCAACATCTACACTCTTAAAAAAACAAGAGAGTGTAATCAAATTAGCAAACTAATTTGAGAAAACCAGAAAGAAAATAAAAACTTAAGAGGCGAGACAATCCTTGTTGAACTAAGAATTTAGCACAAAATTGTCAGATATTTTAACGATTCTAGTTTACTTGAAATCCAGATTAAAAAAAATAAAACCCTAGAAAGAGAATGAGGGGGGAGAGAGAGAGGGGACCGAATCCAGTGCAGTGGACGGTGACGGATTGGCCGCGGACGACCTTGGGGCCGTTTCCGGCCTTGATCACTTGCTTCTCCACTCCCATTTCTTATCTGATGCCTGCTGCTAAAGGACGGCGGCGGCGAGTTTTTTCTTCTTTTTTTCTTTTTTCTTTTTCTCTCTCTTTGACTCTTTTACTGCGGGGATCGGATGGCCTGGGCCGATGGAGATTTAATTGAGCTGGTTACGGACACGTGCGATGCGCGTGACTTATATTTTATTTTCTTTCTTTTGTTTTTGCTAATAATTTCCTTTCTTTTGTTGGTAACACTCAGCCACCTAGCCTTTTTTTCTTCACTTTCTATGGTGTAGATCAAATTTATGTGTGTTTGGTAATCATTATTTTCATTTCAAATTTTAGAATTGGGTCAATTCTAGTGTTTGGATTCAAAAGAATTTGAGACTCGGGAATTGACCCAATTCTAATAGGCTTTTTAACTCTATATTGAGCGTAAAATTGTAAATGACAACTAATGGGGTATCATTTCCAATTTGTTGCCAACTTCAGATTCACTCTCGATCACTCTCTCAACTCCGATCGCCACTTCTCTCTCTCTCTCTCTCTCTCTCTCTCTCTCTCTCTCCTTGTATCTCTCTAAACTGTTGATGAAATTCTAATCCTAAATCCAATCACTCCCTTTATCTCTCGATTGCTGATTGCTTTGGTGAGCCCTAATCCCTCTCTGGCGCGGTGGCAACGATAGCAAGCGATACTAACATGGGGAAGGAGGAGACCATCGATGATGCCGCCACCACCACTGTTGACGCCGGCATCGAGGATATTTGATGTCGATGTAGTTTAGAGATGCCTCATGTTTGAGAATGAGTGAGCTTTCCCAATAAATTTTGTAGGACTTTTGTACATTCCTGATGAGATTTATTAGGATCAATGAGGGTGGGATTAGCTCATACTTTTGCTATTTTTACTAAAAAAATATCATTTTCAAACAAGAACTTCAAGAAAAAGAATAGGATTTGAAATTACAAATATTTCCTAAATAATGAAATTAGATTTGAAATTATAAATTTAAAATTCCAGAAGTGAAGTCTGGAATTTGAATTCAATTATTTGAATCCAAACGCAACCTAAAAGAACTACAAAAACCAAAGAGATGTACGTCAAATAGGGATATTAAGAGCTTAGTTCATTTCTAGTTACCATGCGCTAAGCACTTCGATCTCAAAGACCAAAACCGAGTTAGGTTGTATTCTCCATGCTGGAAACCCACTAGCTCCATAGCCATTGTCCAGGGTGCACTATGAAAGAAAGGGAAAAATAATCAGCAAAAAGAAGGCAGTGAAGGGTATAATTCTCTCACGATTTAACAAAAAAGATTGGTGAATAGAAACGCATTCAATAATTTGAGCAGTTCATTATCATAACCACATCATACAATATACAGCTACAGTTACTGAGATTATTGACCATTCTATCTGATTATCAAGCTATTATAAGATGGATCATTTTAACATCACACGAATTTATTGACCACTAACTGCAAAGCAACAAATACTCTAATGGTGATGCTTATAAATGTTTAAATGTGTGGACAAGATGGGGTATATATTCATATGGAGCACACATTAGAAAGTTTATCATGCTAGTCAAGGCAAGTTTGCACATCTTAACAGAAAATAATACAACAATTGACTTCCATGGGACTAGAATTACTCAAAAATTTGTGTACCAGATAACCCTAATACCATATAATTATCAGTCTATGGCTCATCGTTTCCAACTTCTAGATTTCCTCGATCTTAAAGATTGTGGAAGATGTTAATACATCTTTCAGAATTATGATAGACCCTTGCTTATCCATATTCTTTTAGAAAATTGTACCAATTCACGGAAAGGTTGTCTTTAGGTTAGCTGTAGAAAAATAGTACATATTAATGTCAATGTTTTAAGACATGGTGGCCGACATTGTGGGTTCGAGGCTCAACTGAAAGGACATCTTGTATTACAATGCGTATGATATTTTGGGGGTGAAATGTGATTTGCGTCGAGATATATCAGGCATGTCAGACGAAGTTACGGCCACAAAATATCACCCAATTTGTTCTTTTTTTTTTAATTAAGTTAGCGATTGGGTTTTTAACTTAAAACCATACCCGAATTTAAGTTGATTAGGAGATTTGAGATCAAAACCCAAACTCAACCATAAGTTGAATGCTCTAACTTAAGTTTAGGTTTGCATTTTGATCTTAAAAACCAAACCCGATAGTAATATACGCTTAGAAGAAATCCAAAGAAACCGTGAGTTCTCTTTTAGGGGAGAAACAGAAGCTTCCTCTTCTCTCTCTCTCTCTCTCTCTCTCTCTCTCTCTCTCTCTCTCTCTCTCTCTCTCTCTCATACTGGGATTTTGACAAGATTTTTTGCCTAAAGGGGATTTCGACAACGGTAATCAACTTAGACAGTCAAAGCTAGGGTTTTGACTTTTGACGAAGCTAGGATTTTGAGATATGTAATTATTATTTCTCTCTTTCTCTTTTTCTCTCTACTTCTTCTCCTCTCTCTCTCTCTCTCTCTCTCTCTCTCTCTCTCTCTCTATATATATATATATATATATATATATATATATATATATATATATATATATATATATATATATATATATATATATATATATATGTTTCGTTCATCTCGGAGTAATCGTCGACCTCTTTATTTCTTGATGAGATGAGCTAGTAAATGTCTTTATTTTTCTTGTCAAACACTACACAAGTCGAGCTATATATCAATATATTTTCAGTTGTGAATGAAAATGAAAACAGTGATAATTAGGGCTTTTTGAGCATTTTGTTGAAAATTTATAATTTGTTTAATTAGTGAAAACAATTTGTTTGGATAAATTTTTCATGTCATTCACATTGTAGTTGAGTTATTTAAATCCATGATGCACAATTATTTAATTTATCACTGTAAGGTTTTATATTTGTTTATCTAATTTTGTACATGTTGATTATCGATTAACAGGAACATGTCTTCGGAAGGTCTAGGATTAGTAAACTGCCAACACCAAAATGCAATACATCTCTAGATGGTTGTATGAAGCCAGAATTCCATTCCATTCCACCACGCTTCCTTCTTTCCATCACTACAGGTCGTTGGGATGTTTGGGAGTTATCTACAAGCCTATCGATGTACAAGTTGAGCGAGACATATTTACAAAAGGAGGTGGAGGAGACGAAGGAGATTATTGAGAACTTCAAGAAGACATGTGTTGTCAATGGTTATTCCATTATGATTGATGCTTAGAGTGATCGAAAGCATCATGAACATAGTAGAACATTCTCTTTCTGAGGGCATGTTTTTGTCTTCACATGACGCGTTAGCTGATAAACATGATGCTAACTATATTTGTGAGTTTGTGGACAAGACCATTAATGAGTTAGGAGAGGAAAATATGGTGTAGATTGTCACTAATGGGGCTTCATACAATATGGCGGCTTCTAATTTATTGTTAAAGAAGAGAAAAAAAATATTTTGGATGACGTGTGCCACACACACCGTGAACTTGATGTTATCCGATATAGCCAGGATAGAACCCATTCATAATGTCATTATAATGGGAAGAAGTGTATCGGTGTTCGTATATAACCACACCAAGCCTCTTCAATTGTTTAGAAAGTTTACTAAGGGTGATCTTGCAAGACTGGGGGATGACAAGATTTGCTACAGTCTTCCTCTCTTTACAATCATTAAAGGATCATAAGAAAGTGATAATGCAGATGTTCATCTCTGACCAATGGATGGAGTGTAACCTTTCTAGAAAACCAGCGAGCAAAAAGGTATATATTTAAAAGTTGAAATTAGTAGTCAGAAATTATTTATTTATATTTTATTGATTGCTAGATTCTTCATATTATTTACAGATTGCTGAGATAATTGCTACCAATAAGTTTTGGGATAATGTAGACTTTACCCTTAAAGTATTTAATCCTTTAGTGAAGGTTCTTTGGAGAGTAGATGGTGATAAAGTGCCCTATATGAGATATTTATATATGGGGACATGTTGGTGGCTAAGGAGGAGTTGAAAGCGGTCCACAGAAATGATGAGAAGAAGGATATGCCTATATTCAAGATGAATGATCCAAGATTTGAGCAAAAGTTTAGTGGAATGTTACATAAAGCAAAATACTATTTGAATCCCCTATTTCTATTATTCAGTTTACACACAAAATGAAAATAATGGAACCTACATGAAAGCCATTGTAGAGTGTATGTACAAACTCTATCCAAATGATCGTGATACTTTTGTGAAGATTGGAGCTTAATTACCTAATTATCATGAACGCTTAGGATTATTTGGAGATCAATATGCAAGGAGAGGGGCTACTAAGGGTGATTGTCTAGATAAATTTATATTTTTATTTTAATTAATTCATTGAACTCTATTAGAAATTTATAAGTTACTAATTTTTCTAATTATGAATTAATTAGGTACATGATGGAATGATGGAGGCTTTATGGAAATGATACTCCCGATTTGAGGAAATGACAATGAAGATTTTGGGCTTGACAACTAACTCCTTGGCTTGTGAAAAATTGGAGTACACTTGAGATGGCAATAATGTTTCTTAAATAATCATGTTGTAGGCTTGAAGCATTTAATGACTAGTTTTTGTGTTAATTTATGATTTTATTTAGTAGATTCATACAAAAGAGGAATAGACTAGCTCACAAAAATTTATGACTTAGTCTTTATTAAGTTTAATGCAAAGTTGAAGAACAAACATAGTATCATCAATAGAGATCCTTTATCCACATACGATGATGAGGAAATGGTCTCTAAATGGTGATGGGTTCTAAGGGAATGATACCAATGACGAAGTATTCAGAGAATGTTTAACGTTTAGGCAAGTTGAAGACCTTTGAGCTAATCCAAGAAAGAGAAAGAGTGCAAGGATGCAAATCTATAAAATAAAGAATAAGTTAGGATCATCATCATTGAAGGCAAAAGAGTTGGTAGAAGATGATGAGGAAGAAGACATGGAGACATCATCATGAGTCGGGATAAAAGGATATTCCTACATTCAATTCTAATGAAGACTGATTCTAGTCATCTTAGCTATTATGTTATTTTAGATTTACTTTTTGAATGTTAGACAATTATGAACTATTTATAACTTTAAAAACTTGATTGTTTGTTTACTTTATTTTTATGGATATGAAGCTTCGATTGCATAAAAATTATAATCTTGATCTCATTATATATGTTATATGTTGCTTGCTTCATTCTTTGGAAGTTGCTTTATGTGTACTAACAATATTTTCTTATGGAGCACACATTAGAAAGTTTATCATGCTAGTCAAGGCAAGTTTGCACATCTTAACAGAAAATAATACAACAATTGACTTCCATGGGACTAGAATTACTCAAAAATTTGTGTACCAGATAACCCTAATACCATATAATTATCAGTCTATGGCTCATCGTTTCCAACTTCTAGATTTCCCCGATCTTAAAGATTGTGGAAGATGTTAATACATCTTTCAGAATTATGATAGACCCCTTGCTTATCCATATTCTTTTAGAAAATTGTACCAATTCACGGAAAGGTTGTCTTTAGGTTAGCTGTAGAAAAATAGTACATATTAATGTCAATGTTTTAAGACATGGTGGCCGACATTGTGGGTTCGAGGCTCAACTGAAAGGACATCTTGTATTACAATGCGTATGATATTTTGGGGGTGAAATGTGATTTGCGTCGAGATATATCAGGCATGTCAGACGAAGTTGCGGCCACAAAATATTGCCCAATTTGTTCTTTTTTTTTTAATTAAGTTAACGGGTCGGGTTTTTTTAACTTAAAAACCATACCCGAATTTAAGTTGATTAGGAGATTTGAGATCAAAACCCAAACTCAACCATAAGTTGAATGCTCTAACTTAAGTTTAGGTTTGCATTTTGATCTTAAAAACCAAACCGATAGTAATATACGCTTAGAAGAAATCCAAAGAAAGTGAGTTCTCTTTTAGGGGAGAAGCTTCCTCTTCTCTCTCTCTCTCTCTCTCTCTCTCTCTCTCTCTCTCTCTCTCTCTCTCTCTCTCTCATCTGGGATTTTGACAAGATTTTTGCCTAAAGGGGATTTAGACAGCGGTAATCAACTTAGGCAGTCAAAGCTAGGGTTTTGACTTTTGTGAAGCTAGGATTTTGAGATATGTAATTATTATTTCTCTCTTTCTCTTTTCTCTCTACTTCTTCTCCTCTCTCTCTCTCTCTCTCTCTCTCTCTCTCTCTCTCTCTCTATATATATATATATATATATATATATATATATATATATATATATATATATATATATATATATATATATATATATATATATATATATATGACCTCTTTGTTTCTTGATGAGATGAGCTAGTAAATGTCTTTATTTTTCTTGTCAAACACTACACAAGTCGAGCTATATATCAATATATTTTCAGTTGTGAATGAAAATGAAAACAAGTGATAATTAGGGCTTTTGAGCATTTTGTTGAAAATTTATAATTTGTTTAATTAGTGAAAACAATTTGTTTGGATAAATTTTTCATGTCATTCACATTGTAGTTGAGTTATTTAAATCCATGATGCACAATTATTTAATTTATCACCGTAAGGTTTTATATTTGTTTATCTAATTTTGTGCATGTTGATTATCGACAATGTGAACATGTCTTCGTAAGGTCTAGGATTAGTAAACTGCCAACACCAAAATGCAATACATCTCTAGATGGTTGTATGAAGCCAGAATTCCATTCCATTCCACCACGCTTCCTTCTTTCCATCAAATGCTACAGGCCGTTGGGATGTTTGGGAGTTATCTACAAGCCTATCGATGTACAAGTTGAGCGAGACATATTTACAAAAGGAGGTGGAGGAGACGAAGGAGATTATTGAGAACTTCAAGAAGACATGTGTTGTCAATGGTTATTCCATTATGATTGATGCTTAGAGTGATCGAAAGCATCATGAACATAGTAGAACATTCTGCTACGAGGGCATGTTTTTGTCTTCACATGACGCGTTAGCTGATAAACATGATGTTAACTATATTTGTGAGTTTGTGGACAAGACCATTAATGAGTTAGGAGAGGAAAATATGGTGTAGATTGTCACTAATGGGGCTTCATACAATATGGCGGCTTCTAATTTATTGTTAAAGAAGAGAAAAAAAATATTTTGGATGACGTGTGCCACACACACCGTGAACTTGATGTTATCCGATATAGCCAGGATAGAACCCATTCGTAATGCTATTATAATGGGGAGAAGTGTATCGGTGTTCGTATATAACCACACCAAGCCTCTTCAATTGTTTAGAAAGTTTACTAAGGGTGATCTTGCAAGACTGGGGGATGACAAGATTTGCTACAGTCTTCCTCTCTTTACAATCATTAAAGGATCATAAGAAAGTGATAATGCAGATGTTCATCTCTGACCAATGGATGGAGTGTAACCTTTCTAGAAAACCAAATGAGCAAAAGGTATATATTTAAAAGTTGAAATTAGTAGTCGAAATTATTTATTTATATTTTATTGATTGTTAGATTCTTCATATTATTTACAGATTGCTGAGATAATTGCTACCAATAAGTTTTGGGATAATGTAGACTTTACCCTTAAAGTATTTAATCCTTTAGTGAAGGTTCTTTGGAGAGTAGATGGTGATAAAGTGCCCTATATGAGATATTTATATATGGGGACATGTTGGTGGCTAAGGAGGAGTTGAAAGCGGTCCACAGAAATGATGAGAAGAAGGATATGCCTATATTCAAGATGAATGATCCAAGATTTGAGCAAAAGTTTAGTGGAATGTTACATAAAGCAAAATACTATTTGAATCCCTATTTCTATTATTCAGTTTACACACAAAATGAAAATAATGGAACCTACATGAAAGCCATTGTAGAGTGTATGTACAAACTCTATCCAAATGATCGTGATACTTTTGTGAAGATTGGAGCTTAATTACCTAATTATCATGAGCAGCTTAGGATTATTTGGAGATCAATATGCAAGGAGAGGGGCTACTAAGGGTGATTGTCTAGATAAATTTATATTTTTATTTTAATTAATTCATTGAACTCTATTAGAAATTTATAAGTTACTAATTTTTCTAATTATGAATTAATTAGGTACATGATGGAATGATGGAGGCTTTATGGAAATGATACTCCGATTTGAGGAAATGACAATGAAGATTTTGGGCTTGACAACTAACTCCTTGGCTTGTGAAAAATTGGAGTACACTTGAGATGGCAATAATGTTTCTTAAATAATCATGTTGTAGGCTTGAAGCATTTAATGACTAGTTTTTTTGTGTTAATTCATGATTTTATTTAGTAGATTCATACAAAAAAGAGGAATAGACTAGCTCACAAAAAAATTTATGACTTAGTCTTTATTAAGTTTAATGCAAAGTTGAAGAACAAACATAGTATCATCAATAGAGATCCTTTATCCACATACGATGATGAGGAAATGGTCTCTAAATGGCTGATGGGTTCTAAGGGGAATGATACCAATGACGAAGTATTCCCGAGAGAATGTTTAACGTTTAGGCAAGTTGAAGACCTTTCGGGAGCTAATCCAAGAAAGAGAAAGAGTGCAAGGATGCAAATCTATAAAATAAAGAATAAGTTAGGATCATCATCATTGAAGGCAAAAGAGTTGGTAGAAGATGATGAGGAAGAAGACATGGAGACATCATCATCGGAGTCGGATAAAAAGGATATTCCTACATTCAATTCTAATGAAGACTGATTCTAGTCATCTTAGCTATTATGTTATTTTAGATTTACTTTTTGAATGTTAGACAATTATGAACTATTTATAACTTTAAAAACTTGATTGTTTGTTTACTTTATTTTTTATGGATATGAAGCTTCTGATTGCATAAAAATTATAATCTTGATCTCATTATATATGTTATATGTTGCTTGCTTCATTCTTTGGAAGTTGCTTTATGTGTACTAACAATATTTTCTTATTTTGCAGGTCAACCACTCGGATGGTTTCAAGACGCAATCAAGAATCAAGTTTCATCAATTCTTCCTTGTATGTTACTCATTGTCATTATCAATCTTTACTTCTTGTTATCTTCTCCAATTCTTCGTTACAATATTTGCAGTGTGATACTTGGTCTGCTGGATGGAATATTGCATAACTTCCTCAACTGTAATAAAAATGCATTAGGTTTAGACAAGATAAATAAGCAAAACCTTTAATAATTCAATCACATACTTTCTTCACAAGAGATCTATAGTAAATAATTCTAAAAGCCATCTGATCTATGAGCAAATCTGCAAAATCTGATTTCGTTACAGTAAGACGTTTTTGTTGCTGGGCAAATTCTAAGAGGTCACCATCTGTCCCTTTCTCCCTAAGGAGAACATCAAATCCACATAGTCTCAAGTGCTTCGTCACCTTTTTGTCATGTGTACAAAATGTATAATTAAATTGGAGAAAAATTATTTATTTTATAAATAAAATATTAATGACACTTAAAAAGGAAAAACAAAAAAGGAATATACTTACATCGCAAATAAATTTGGTCTTGCCCATGGTAGCAGTTCAACTTCTTATTTCTCTAGAGAATGTTTGTTCTTGGCCGCATCCTTGGCTCATTTGGTGGAGATTTCTTCCTTAATTTCTTTATAACTTTTCTGTGGGAAATAATGATGGCTCTGGCAATGCATTTAATATGATGGTGACTAGCCAACGTCACCTAGGAATATGAAGCAGATAGGTTTCCTCATGGTTCAAGAGCGTCGGCAGGTCTGAGTGAAGATGCCTTTCATCTCGGTCCTTCGAGAGAGCCTGAGGGAGGATGCCTTTTGTCTCGAATTTTTGAGAGAAAGCCCAGGTGAGGACGTCTTTCATCTCGAATTCCTTGAGAAGGTCCGAGTGAGGATGTCTTTCACTTTAGTTCTCAAAGTGATTTAAGGAGGGGGAGCCGCCACTCATGAGACGCGGTGAGACATGTGTCATCCTCTTGAGAGTAGTTTACACTTAGCAATTTTTGTGAAACAACATATACATATACATATATATAGAGTTGAGCTAGGCTACTATTAATAGTATCCAACATGCGGATACTATCAACCCAATTTTAAAAATAGGAATCCAAAAATAAAAATTCAAACCTGTAGATGTGATCTACTACACATGAACTAGTTAAAAATAAAATTTCAAATGCTTTCGATGTATTTTGAATTATATATCAAGAGGCGAAAATTAACTAACTTCATGAAAATTCTGAAATGTTGATTTTGACGACATATTTTGCATGGGTTAATGATGATGAAATACTTTGGAATTTTTATTTCTAACTAGTTCATGTGTAGTAGATCACATCTACCCGTTCGGATTTTTATTTTTGGATTCTAATTTTTAAAATTGGGTTGATAGTATCCGCATGTTGGATACTATTAATAGTAGCCTGGCTCAACTCCTATATATATATATATATATATATATATATATATATATATATATATATATATATATATATATATATATATATATATATATATATATATATATATATATATATATAAAAGAAAAGAAATAGAAGAATTCTAGTTTTGTGCTAACTAGTTCTAGGCTAAAACAAGGGATAATTTGAGAGACTAGAACTTTCACTTTTGTATAGAGAAATGAAAAGAGTGGATAATTTTTTACCATGATACGGGTACGATACGTGATAGAAGTACCTAGAAAGTGTCCAAGGAGTGTTGGAGTCTGGTACGTCATGTGTACGGGTACTACTTCATGATAGAACTACTAGGATTACTTATAAAATAGACATGGATTTATCGAACCTTTTCTTCCCTCATCCCTTTCCTTTTGCTATTTGTTAGTGACCAGGTTCTAAAACACGGTTTCATTATGTGTATGGTCTGATAACGGGTAGTGATTAATTGAGCTATGCGTGATTAATCGGATTATGCAGAGTTATGTGTTTTCAAATTTTTAAATATATATTATTTATCATACATAAAATTGTGTTAATTCATAAAAATTATAAAATATTCCAAGTAGAAGACTAACAATAATACCCAAGCTATTTAAATCAAAGTCGTTATACACTTAAAAGTACAATTATGAAAAGTCCATAAATTAAAAACACTCCCATAAGTTATAACACTTTAAAATACTAATATAACTCCTCATCTAGTCTTTCATATCATCCTTGTAGCGAATGTTCTCATCCATTTCTTTCGCAGAAGGAGCTTCAAAATCATCTTCATTGCCCTCACATAAATCATCTCCAATAGGCCCTTCCCAATCCCCTCATTAGTCGATGCACTAGAAGGCCCTCATGTTCTATCCTTGCCCATGCAGCATGTCTCTTTGGTGTTCTTTTGCTCCTCTTGTGCAGATCTTTATTTGCCCCACTAATAGCGGTGAAGAGGAGACTACATAGAGGTGAGTAGATTTAGGATTTTGAAGCAACATATTTTTATTGGGGATCTTTTGAGGCAGCAATTGGGAATTTTTAGGGTAATTAAGTGTAGGTGGTTCGGGTCGGTATATTATGTGTTTGCATAATACCATTATGCTGGCGCATGCTCTTTAATCGCTTGGTTATACGGTGTGGCAGCATAATCTAGCTAGTTCAAGCTATCCAACATGCTTGGGTGTCGGGTAGGAGTGCCGAGGTGGGTACTCGGCCTAGTAGAGCTTGTTTTTGAACACTGGTTAGTGGTCCTAGTGTGTTAGTCGGTGCAGCCTACTCATTGGAAGAACTTACTCTATAATAAAGGCAACAACAAAGAAATAACAAGGGCAACGACAGAGGAAAAAAAATCAAACTTTACTTGGTAAACTTTGAATTATATAGGAACCGCAACATGCATATTGTAGTTCAGTTGAAAGTGTTAATTGCGAACAGACCCCCTTTAGTATCATCAAATTATGAATAGACTCTATATAGCTCTATTTTCATGGATAAACCCACTGAGTGAATTCGTTTTACTCTTAAAATCATTAAAAAGGTTCAAGGAGGTGGGTAGACTAACACTGGATAATCTATAGGGCTCAACTAGACAAGTAATGTAACGAGTTGAATGCAATGCAGATGCAAAATTAACACAACATCAGAAGAATTAAACTATAGATAATAAAATTATAAATCAACAATAAATAAAACTACATGTTTAACAGTAACTATAACTATGAAAAGATAGGTTCGAATTAAACCAAAGGCAGTAAAATATTTCTCACACAACTTGCAAAACTTTAAAGAGCAATGACTTCTTGAATTGAACACCAACGAATTAAACTAATCAAAAGATACTCGAGTTTTGAATTGTTACCAAACACAAATCTTGATTTTCAACTTCAATTGGGCCATGGTTGGATTTATAGAAAGGAGTTGATGATGACTTGAAGCTCTGTTGTTTGAATATGATGTTGTCGAGGGTTGGTTCGTTGAAAGTTGTCATCGAGGAGGATGAAGTTGAGAGTTTCTTGGGTTTGTGTTGTTGTAAGGAAGAAGACAAGTGGCTGAGGGCAGTGGCTGATTGTGTTCATGCGATGACGAGGGCAGAAACAAAGTCAAAGACGATGGTTTCAGGTCAAGAACGAAGAAGACGAGGTGGGATCGCGTTCTGTTGCTCGCGAATAGAAAAAGGAGGAAAGAAAAAGAAATCACGGGAGAGGAGTTTCGAGAGATGACATGGCAGAGATTTAAGTGGGAGATGGCTTTTGAGAGTAGATGAACAGTTGAGATTAATCACATGAAAATAAAAGAAAATAAAACTTAGAATAGGCTGGAATCACTCGTAGCACCTATTCTCTGGAATCACTCCAATATTTTCTCAAATTCTCAAATTCTATTCCTCTCAATCTCTAAAAGACAATGAAAAGTTTAACCAATATATATAGGGTTTCAAATCTTAACCTAAGACACTTCAAAATCTCATTATACTACACTTCAAAATCCAAGAGAACTATATTTGAACAGATTTCAAGCTGAATTCAAATACTAACTAAAAATTAAATCTAAACTAATCATAGTTCTTATCTTCATCCCCATCAACTCTCCCGGCTTAGAAAAATTCACCACTGGTGAATGCATGTGACAGTGATGCTCTGGTTCAAGTTGCTGGATAACATTTGAATCTGGATGTCCGTGCTAATGAACAAGGTATTTGTGGATGTCATCATCGGCAGTCGACACATCTCCATCATCAAAATTCTAAACATCAGGTGGTATGGTAGGAGTCGGAGGCAAACAAACTGGTGGTGCAACATCGGCGGCATCAAATATCACAAAATCCATAGGCTCATGATAAGAAACAATATCCTTGACATCGAAGATTGGGTTTATACCCATATCTTTTGGGAGGTCTAATTCGTAGACACTCGCTCCAATCTGTCTAACAACTCGATAATGTTTTGTTTGCTGTGTGTGAAACTCTTTCACAGTTTAGGTGAGGTATGCTCTGACTCAATAACTAAAACTCAATCATTAGTAATAAATTCCTGTAAACATCTAGAGCTATCCACTGCAGATCCATAATTTTCATTATTCATAGTCAATTTCCGCCATGTCTTATCATGAAAATCATGCAGATGCCACTCAAACAAGTATGCTAAATTACTATGTCTAGGAGCTAAAGTCACATGATCTAAATCACTAAGCTCCCTAGGATGATAATCACTATCGAGTTTAAATAGACTCAAACATGTGGATCTATCTTCAAGATATCCGGATAAAATTTTCAATGTCTCATTAAACTTGTTCAAGTTTGGATTCATCACAAAATTTAACAATTTAGGTGTGGTATTCTCTAACTCTAACTCAATAAACTCAGGAAAGACTTGGATACTGATAATCACATTTTTATTACAATTTTACACCCTCATTATCTAGTTTATATCAATAAATATACCACTAATAATATGTTTTACCTTAATGTGCAGGTTAATGAAGATTAATGAATAAAAGCTCAAAAAGAACTCAAATTTCCTCATTTTCTAACCTCTTATTGAAGCCCGGGATCAAGCCAAGCAATCTAAACAAGTCGAAGAAACAAGGATCGACAAAGAAATAAAATCAAGTCAAAATCATATTCGGGATGACTAGTTGCAAAGAAATGAAGATATCTCCCAATCCGAAAGGCGGAATTTAACATATAATATATGAAAATCGCCTATCTCGACGAGATGAAGCCATCTGTCAAGTTAGATTTTTTATCATAGTATCAATATTGGTCTCGATACTGGTATCGATAGGGGTATTGATACTAGTATCGATACTCAGTTTTCTGTTACGATTTAAAGGCTGAAATTGATTAACTTGGAGATCAAGTTTAATACAAGGGTTGATATTGGTTGTAATACTCTATAAATAGGGATAGAGGG
Organism: Asparagus setaceus; assembly: GCA_012295165.1. Classification (NCBI taxonomy): domain Eukaryota; kingdom Viridiplantae; phylum Streptophyta; class Magnoliopsida; order Asparagales; family Asparagaceae; genus Asparagus; species Asparagus setaceus. Next base: position 25,817,900 of record CM022704.1, on the reverse strand, counting down.
CGAGGGGTTTGAGTGTAAAATATTTTGTAAACTCCTTTTGGAGAGGAGGGTTACTCTTAATTGAGAAGACCTTCCAAATTGTAACTTTTTATTGCAATCAATAAAAGAAATATTTTCACCCCTTCATAATTCATTTCTTCTCTTTGTCCAAGGATGAAAAGAGGATGAAGATGAAGCAATGAATATGTGGGTTTATCTTTTTCTTTTCTTATTTTCTTTTCTTGCTTATTTAATATTTTATAGAGTAGATTTACATTCATGTCTTTACTTTCATGTATTTACTTTCATGTCTTTACTTTCTTGCATTTATTTTGTAGATTGTATTTTATTTTTTAATTCACCTTGAGGCTAGAACCCTCTAGGGAATTACCCTTTTCTAAATGTGGAGCTTATATTTGTGGGAACTCTAGAAATTATTTGAAACTAGCTTTTATATCCAACTTATTCACATAAGATTGAGATTAGCTAAGTGGATCTATTCTAGATTCCTCATATCTTCAATTAATCCTTCATATTTTACCTTCTTGAACTTCCTCTTTGTTCTTGCTTTTTATTTGTTTGTTTTATTTTCTTCTGACTTTCTTTATTTTCCTTCATTTTATTCATCATTCTTTCTCCTCTCTCAAACTTATTTCGCTTTATTGAGAATTCTAGAAATTATTTGAAACTAGCTTCATATCCAACTTATTCATATAAGATTGAGATTAGCTATGTGGATCTATTCTAGATTCCTCATTTTATTCACCACTCTTTATTTTTCCTCTCTCAAACTCATTTTGTTTTATTTTGCACATATTCACATGCACTCTTTACCCTCCCACTTTCAATCTCATTTTCCTTTTATTTACATTTTATCACAACCACACGATTAATCACTTCACACTCACTTTCATTCTCATTTTGTTTTTATTTGCACTCAATCATAACACTTTCTAATCTCTCCACATCCACTTTCATCATGTTTTCACTCCTAATTGTCACACACACAACATAAGAACCAATTTAGATTAACTCATTATAACACCTTCCTCGTGGGATCGATAACTTTCTATATTATAACTTGATGGTTGTATACTTGTAATAGGTTCATACACTATTTATTTACCTACAAAGTTTTTAGCGCCGTTGCCGGGGAAGGTGCTTGTTATTAGAATTTTTCTATTGTGATTCTTTGATTTGTGTGTCTAAGTGTGAAGGACCTACTTTGAAGCTTGAAGATCAAGGATTGAAGATTGAAGATTGAAGATTGAAGAATTGCCTTCAAGAAGGCTAGGATGCTTTTGCGTAAGTAACTCCTCTTTCTAATATTTTTAATTCCACCTTTTAGTTAGTTTCTCACAATTAGAGACAATTAGGATTTTAAAAAAATAAAAATATATATTTTATTTTTGTCGACCATAATAAAATTCACCCTCCACTTAGATATTTACTAACAAGATAATAAATTTAAATAAGAGCTCTTTCTCATATTTGTTTGATTGCTAACCTTAATTTAAAAAAATAAAAAGATTTTATTTTTGCATCCTTTTATAGTTGCTTTTAATTTCTAGGGTTGCATTGCATATAATAGTAGGAATTCACCAAAGTGATTTGAGCATCTTGATTTGACACTCACTTGAAAATATTCTTAAGGGCAAAACCCATTAATCAAGATAAGGTGAGGGATTTCATCACCCTTTCCTTAGCCCACAAATCACTAATTCCTCTCTACACAAATCCAAGCCTTTTAAAACTCATTAGACGTTGGCCCCAAAGGATTCGAGCTTATTAAGGAATAAGAAATCCTTAAGTGAACCGGTTTAAGTTTACTTGAATTAGTTGGTGTCTAAGGTAAGGTTTAGGAGTTGCGTAAAGCGCTTCGTAAGGAACGAGGTACTTAATTAATCTTTGATCTCCCTCTAGTACTATCCTTACCTGGCTAACTGACCGAGTAAACTTTGATCTTTTCACTAAAGGAGTTTTTAATTAGGAGCTGGTCTAGTTGAGTCTAGGCTTAATCCTAGAATTTAAAGTGATTGACACAAAGTGATTGCTCTTGATTTGTTTCAGTTAGGTTTTTCTTTTATCTTTCTCCTTCTTCTCATTATCTTTTAGATTTTTTTTAGTTTTTCTCTTTAAAATAAAAAAATAAAAAAAAACTAACTTTTGATTTTCTTAGAAATGTTTTTTCCTTATTCCCTTTTAGTTAAAAAAAAGAAGAAAAAAAATCCAAAAAGAATTTGGTTTGATGTATGCAAGTATGGATTAGAGATAAGACCAATTGATTAATCCATGTTGAACTAATTTTTAAAATCAAAGAAATAGCAAATCTTAATCCATCCATTATTTAAGACATGTGTGACCCGAGTTTTGAGGAAATCTTTGGTGAGGAACTGTAAATTTTAGAGAAAATAGATCTGATCTTTCAGAATGATGAAACTGTGTTGAATACATGCTTCTTTGATCTAACTTTTGAAGAACTCTTTTATGATGAACTTAGATTTTGGAAAATAAACAACAATCAAAATTTCAAACCTCAAACATAGATCTTGTGTTTGAGGAAATTTTAAAGAAGAATTGGTAGGACAAACTTTTGTTAATAAGAAATCTAAGTTCAAAATGCATAACACTATTAATACCTACCTTCAATTGTTGCAAAAATCAGTGCAAACCTTGGAATGTTTTGAATTCAAGCACATCGTTGATTATATCATATTGAATTTCTTTAAAATCAGGGTAGAATTTTTAGCAATAAGGTAGGATTTGATGTAGAATATGAGCTTTTTATGTTTAATTCTTCATTCTACATCTTTAATTTTTATCTCATAATAATAAAAAGAATTTATTCTTCTCTCATTTGAGAGTTTCTTTGAAAACAAAAAAAAGCAACAAAAAAAAAGAAAAAAAAATAAATTTTGACTTCATCCTCCTCATACCAAAGGTAATTGCAGATTTTTTTTGTTCGAAGTCGACCGAACAAATGTAAGTGCTTCAATTTTTACCTGCTTTACTTTGTGCATTATAGAGTTTGCATTGAGGACAATGTAAAATTTAGGTGTGGGGGTGGGGATTAGTCATTTTTCCTCTTTATCTTAGTCATTTTTTCTTACCATTTTTTCTTTTTATGTCATTTTTTGTCTTTTTCATAAAAATATTGTCACTTGCCAACTTAATAGAGTTGATTAATAATTGATCTATTTGATAAAATTTAAATTTTCTAATTCTTAGTTAGTTCTATACTCAAGTTTACCTTTTATGATAACTCCAAATAAATTTCTTAAGAAATAATTTTCAAAGTAGTATACTTCACTTAAGTCTTTACTTAGACTTTTAATTAAAGTAATGAAATTTTTGCATGCTCATCTTAGAGTTGAAAATAAATTCTCAAGTTATCTTGATCTAAATATTTTTTAAGACATATATATACATATACACATATATATATTAAAAAATTAACTTTACAAAAGAAGAGTGCGAAAAATGGGCACCAATTAAAATTCTCTTAAAATCCAAGGTGGTTCTATCTTACTAAGCCTAAGTTGACCGAGTAATTAAGCCCAAGGAGTATTTCTATGCTTAATGACCTAAGCTCAATTGGGTTGGGATCCATTGGCCCAAAACTCGTTAAATGATCCCTTAGAAAGCCCGATCAAGAAGAACAAAATCACCAAGGAATAAAAAGTTTTTAAAAAATCTACTAACAATGTTTTATATATATAGTTATATTTGTATATATATTCTTAAAAATAAATTGATTAAGACACTTGAAAATTATTTAAAATAAAGAGTTAGCATGTTCCTTTCAAAACTTTTAAATTAAATTCTAAGTTAAACTTAGTTTTGTATACTTATAATGAAAATATTTTCTAAGAGATTTACCTTGGAGTTATATATAAAAATATTTTCTTGAGTAAAAACTAGCTTCAATTAGAATGTTAAATATATCAAGTGAATTAATTATACTTTGACTTCTTTAAATTGGCAAGTTGAATTTTGTGGGTATATTCATTGCACACCCTCACGAAACTACAACTCGTCCACTAGGGTAATCTAGGGTTTAAAGGCTTGTTGTATGCTTAAATACAACCGCATTTCTAGAAAGTGAGTTAGGATTTTTCTTTCTTTCCTTTTCATATCAATAAATATACCACTAATAATATGTTTTACCTTAATGTGCGTGTTAATGAAGATTAATGAATAAAAGCTCAAAAGAACTCAAATTTCCTCATTTTCTAACCTCTTATTGAAGCCCGGATCAAGCCAAGCAATCTACATAAGTCAAAGAAATAAGGATCAACAAAGAAATGAAATCAAGTCAAAATCATATTCGAGATAACTAGTTGCAAAGAAATGACGATATCTCCCAATCCGGAGGGCGAAATTTAACATATAATATATGAAAATCGCCTATCTCGACGAGACGAAGCCATCTGTCAAGTTAGATTTTTTATCCTAGTATCGATACCGGTATCGATACTAGTATCGATACCAATATCGATACCCAGTTTTCTATTACGATTTAAAGGCTAAAATTGATTAACTCGGAGATCAAGTTTAATTCAAGGGTTGATATTGACTGTAATACTCTATAAATAGGAATAGAGAGTGAGGGGTTTAAGTGTGAAATATTTTGTAAACTCCTTTTGGAGAGGAGGGTTACTCTTAATTGAGAAGACCTTCTAAATTGTAACTTTTGTTGCAATCAATAAAGAAATTTTTACCCCTTCATAATTGTTTCTTCTCTTTGTCCAAGGATGAAAAGAGGATGAAGATGAAGAAATGAATATGTGGGTTTATCTTTTTCCTTTCTTATTTTCTTTTCTTGCTTATTTAATATTTTGTAGAGTAGATTTACATTCATGTCTTTACTTTCATGTATTTACTTTCATGTCTTTACTTTCTTGCATTTATTTTGTAGATTTATTTTTTAATTCACCTTGAGGCTAGAACCCTCTAGGGAATTACCCTTTTCTAAATGTGGAGCTAATATTTGTGGAACTCTAGAAATTATTTGAAACTAGCTTTTATATCTAACTTATTCACATAAGATTGAGATTAGCTAAGTGGATCTATTCTAGATTGCTCATATCTTCAATTAATCCTCCATATTTTACCTTCTTGAACTTCCTCTTTGTTCTTGCTTTTATTTGTTTGTTTTATTTTTCTTTCTGACTTTCTTTATTTTCCTTCACTTTATTCATCATTCTTTCTCCTCTCTCAAACTTATTTCATTTTATTGAGAATTCTAGAAATTATTTGAAACTAGCTTCATATCCAACTTATTCACATAAGATTGAGATTAGCTAAGTGGATCTATTCTAGATTGCTCATATCTTCAATTAATCCTCCATATTTTACCTTCTTGAACTTCCTCTTTGTTCTTGCTTTTATTTGTTTGTTTTATTTTTCTTTGACTTCTTTAAATCGGCAAGTTGTTGAATTTTGTGGGTATATTCATTGCACACCCTCACGAAACTACAACTCGTCCACTAGGGTAATCTAGGGGTTTAAAGGCTTGTTGTATGCGCTAAATACAACCGCGATTTCTGCGAAAGTGAGTTAGGATTTTTCTTTCTTTCTTTTTCATATCAATAAATATACCACTAATAATATGTTTTACCTTAATGTGCAGGTTAATGAAGATTAATGAATAAAAGCTCAAAAAGAACTCAAATTTCCTCATTTTCTAACCTCTTATTGAAGCCCGGGATCAAGCCAAGCAATCTACATAAGGCGAAGAAATAAGGATCGACAAAGAAATGAAATCAAGTCAAAATCATATTCGAGATAACTAGTTGCAAGGAAATGACGATATCTCCCAATCCGGAGGGCGAAATTTAACATATAATATATGAAAATCGCCTATCTCGACGACACGAAGCCATTTGTCAAGTCAGATTTTTTATCCTAGTATCGATACCGGTATCGATACCAGTATCGATACCAGTATCGATACCCAGTTTTCTATTACGATTTAAAGGCTAAAATTGATTAACTTGGAGATCAAGTTTAATCCAATGGTTGATATTGGTTGTAATACTCTATAAATAGGAATAGAGGGTGAGGGGTTTAAGTGTGAAATATTTTGTAAACTCCTTTTGGAGAGGAGGGTTACTCTTAATTGAGAAGACCTTCTAAATTGTAACTTTTGTTGCAATCAATAAACGAAATTTTTACCCCTTCATAATTCGTTTCTTCTCTTTGTCCAAGGATGAAAAGAGGATGAAGATGAAGAAATGAATATGTGGGTTTATCTTTTTCTTTTCTTATTTTCTTTACTTGCTTATTTAATATTTTGTAGAGTAGATTTACATTCATGTCTTTACTTTCATGTATTTACTTTCATGTCTTTACTTTCTTGCATTTATTTTGTAGATTTATTTTTAATTCACCTTAAGGCTAGAACCCTCTAGGGAATTACCCTTTTTTAAATGTGGAGCTAATATTTGTGGAACTCTAGAAATTATTTGAAACTAGCTTTTATATCTAACTTATTCATATAAGATTGAGATTAGCTAAGTGGATCTATTCTAGATTGCTCATATCTTCAATTAATCCTCCATATTTTACCTTCTTGAACTTCCTCTTTGTTCTTGCTTTTATTTGTTTGTTTTATTTTTCTTTCTGACTTTCTTTATTTTCCTTCACTTTATTCATCATTCCTTCTCCTCTCTCAAACTTATTTCGTTTTATTGGGAATTCTAGAAATTGTTTGAAACTAGCTTCATATCCAACTTATTCACATAAGATTGAGATTAGCTAAGTGGATCTATTCTAGATTTCTCATTTTATTCACCACTCTTTATTTTCCTCTCTCAAACTCATTTTGTTTTATTTTGCACATATTCACATCCACTCTTTACCCTCCCACTTTCAATCTCATTTTGCTTTTATTTACATTTTATCACGACCACACTATTAATCACTTCACACTCACTTTTATTCTCATTTTGTTTTTATTTGCACTCAATCATAACACTTTCTAATCTCTCCACATCCACTTTCATCATGTTTTTACTCCTAATTGTCACACACACAACATAAGAACCAATTTAGATTAACTCATTACAACACCTTCCTCGTGGGATCGATAACTTTCTATATTATAACTTGATGGTTGTATACTTGTAACTTTAGGTTCATACGCATTTATTTACCTACCAGATACCTCAGGGGACTGTTGTGACAACTCACTACTAGGACTCTCACTTGTGGCTGCTATTGCAGATGTAACTTCTAGAATATTTTTCCCAACATATTATTATTTTTATTTAAGATGTGAATATAGTTAGACTTGTGATTTTCATTAGATGCAGTTCCACTCTTAGTACTTTGTTTCTCTTTCGGTTTTAAGGAAGTCAAGCTAATTTTATCACCCTCATGACTAAAAATAAATTTGTTCATTTTTTCATAACTAGTCACATAAAGATCATACAACCAAGGTCGTCCTAGCAAAACGTGAGTAACATCCATTGGTAGAACATCACACCAAATTTGATCAAAATAGGTAGAAAGTTGGATAGGAACTAAACATCGTTGTGAAACCGGTAAACTAATATTATCTACCCAGGTGATATTACATGGTTGCGGGTGTGGTTCTAGCTTAGATTCATCTTTTCAATTGTTGTTTTAGCTATCACATTGATACAACTACCGCCATCAATTACAATTTTATAACTTTTATTATCAACTGTAAAGTACATGTGGAAGATAGTGCTCATGTGCTAATCATCGCCAATTTGTGAGGATGCTAGTGTACATCTCATAACACCTAAAACGTGTGCTAATTCATCTTCAGCGTCACTGGCTCCATCTAGGGGTACATAAATGCCTTCATCTAGATCATTCTCATTTTCTTTTTCATTTGCAGTACGCTCTTCTATATTTATATGTAAACTTGTACTAGGGCATTGATAAGCAAAGTGTCTCTTTCCATCATAGTTAAAACATCTTTTAGATTTTTCATCCTTTTTAGTTGAATTTTCTGCAATTGATTTTCCTTTAATGTCTGAGGAAGTATTAATTTTAGTTTTCGGTTTATTATCTACGGGCTCCCTAAGACGACTACTCGGCTTGAAATGAGAACTTCCTAGCACTAGATGGTTTAAGGTAGTGCTCATAGTCCTGGTCTAGCGAAGTAATAGAGTGGGGACTCATCTCTTTCTAAATGTTGGCTCTCAAATCTGTACAAAATCTAGAAAGGGTAGCTACGGGGCCTTCTTGCACCTCACATCGGATCATTAATTCATCAAATTTGTTCATATAATCAGTTACAGACAAGTTTCCTTGACGTATGGTGTTTAATTGATCATACTATTGATTTTTATAGGCGATTGGCAAATATTTCTCTTTCAATTTTTTCATCTCTCCCCAATACTCTATAGGTGGTTTCCCAGAACGCTCTAACTGCATCTCTATCGAAAGTCCAATAAATTTTGGCAGCACCTGACAATTTCATCTTAGCAAGCCTAACCCTACGATTTTTAGACATATAATACCAATCAAAAAAGTAATCCATGTTAGTTAACCAATCACTAAATACTTAGGGATCATGTCTACCATCATAGGAAGGAGCTTCTACACTAACTCTCTTTGTAATGTTATTATCTGAATTTTTCCTATCATCATAACCCCTATCATCATATCAATCATCATATCTCCTATTAATATTTTGTATACATGATAGTTTGTATATGTTTTCTCCTCTAGGTGGTGTATCCCTATCAAATCGTGCATCCTGACATAGGTGGACACGTTCTTCCCTAGTGTTTGATTCATTTCCGTCTTGAGAAGCCTCTAATTTGGTCATCCTAGGATCAATATTGTCCATCTTAGTATTAAGGTCAGCTAGACTCGATGTCACCTCTTTTATGGCTTTCATAATTTTAAAGTTTGGATCCATATTCGATTCAGACCTATAGATTGTACCACCGTGCAATTGCATGCACTAGCAATCTAAATTGATGAGGAATGAAAGAGCCAAACTTTGAATTAATTTTTTTCTTGATGAATAGTACGGTGAATAATATGTTGAACAGTAATGCAAACAATAACCTTTCTTTTAAATTTTTTTTTACTTGAGGGGAGAAAAACTACAAAGCTAAACTAAAAGGCTAACCTAAGACTCGGGTTTTGGAATAGGTCTCGCAGCGTCTAATTTAATCATAACTTATGAAAACAAGGATTACTACAAACAGGGAGGTGATAATATTTAGGATTAGCTTTGTTTGTATTGCACTCTTTACACTTCATACCTTTTTTGCTTGTTTTTTAGATTGCTAATTAACATAAGCTCTGATACCAAATCTAACGCAGGACAATCTATAGGGATCAACTAGACAAGTAATGTAATGAGTTGAATACAATGCAGAGGCAAAATTAACACAAGATCAGTGGAACTAAACTATAAATAATAAAATTATAAATGGACAATAAATAAAACTACACGTATAACAGTAACTATAACTATGAAAAGATAGGTTCGAATTAAACCAAAGCCAGTGAAATATTTCTCGCACAACTTGCAAAACTTTAAAGAGCAATGACTCGGGAATTGAACACAACGAATTGAACTAATAAAAAGATACTCGAGTTTTGAATCGTTACCAAACACAAATCTTGATTTTCAACTTTGATTGGGCTCTGGTTGGGTCTACAGAAAGGAGTTGATGATGCCTTGAAGCTCTGTTGTTTGAATATGATGTTGTCGAGGACTGGTTCGCTGAAAGTTATCATCAAGGAGGATGAAGTTGGGAGTTTTTTGGGTCTGTGTTGTTGCAAGGAAGAAGACAAGTGGATGAGGGTAGTGGCTGGTTGTGTTCATGTGATGACGAGGGCAGAAACAAAGTCGGAGATGATGGTTTTAGGTCGCGAACGAAGAAGACGATGGGATCGCGTTCTGTTGCTCGCGAACAGAAAAAGGCGGAGAGAAAAAGAAATCATGGGAGAGGAATTTTGAGGGATGACGTGGCAGAGATTTAAGTGGGAGATGGTTTTTGAGATTAGATGAACAGTTGAGATTAATCACACGAAAATAAAAGAAATAAAACTTAGAATAGGTCGAAATCACTCGCAGCATCTGTTCTCTGAAATCACTCCAATATTTTCCCAAATTCTCAAATTTTATTCCTCTCAATCTCTGAAAAATAAAGAAAAGTTCATCCTATATATATAGGGTTTCAAATCTTATCCTAGTACACTTCAAAATCTTATCATACTACACTTCAAAATCCAAGAGAACTCTATCTGAAAAGATTTCAAACTGAACTCAAATACTAACTAAAAATTAAATCTAAACTAACCATAGTTCTTATCTTGATCCCCATCATAGACACTTTACAGTTCTATTGGTGAGGATAGACTCTCAATTACTTTTTTTTTGAATTCTTTAAAGAGTCAAAAAGTAATTTTTATTTTTTTGAGTTTTAAAAAGTTCACTGAGGGGGGTGTATTCGCACCTAGGCCAATACTAAAGGGGTCTATTCGCCACAAATAGAACTACAGATGGTCTATTCGCAATTGGGTGATACCACAGGGGTCTGTTTGCAATTAGCCCATAGATTAAACTGATGGATTACTGATGATAAGCTTTCCCAGAAATGGTGAAGAATTTTCTTCCATAGAGAATGTAGTCCTGCATTTATTATTTATTTGTATTATATTTGGTTTATTATAATCAGTATATCTTAGTTATTTTAGATGTCCTCATTACCCTGATACAAAATCGAAATGTTTGTTTTATCACACATGCATAGCAACATACATACATGTGCACTCAGGGCCGGATCTGAGATTTTAGGGGCCCTGTGCGAAAAGTTAACACAAGGCCTTTCTCTATATACAAAATATCGATAAATTCCAATTGAATCCCTAACATGCTAGGGAACAAAAGTTCTTGATCGGACATTAAAATGTTACGATTTTTTGCATCTGTATAGTCTTTAACATACTTTTCAAGTGCTATTGCCGATTCTTCATCTCTTCTACACCAATAAAATGTTACCGATCGATAAATGCATGTAATCCCACCTTAATAAAGCTTTCCAATAGAGCAAATAGTCCACAATAAGAAATACTTGCATATTATGATCCTCTTGTATCGTGCTTACCTTCATAAGAGATATCAAGTCTTTAGCATAAAAAGTATCATCGTAAAATTATCCTCCTTGCATTTTTAGTTTGCAAAATCACTAATTAAGCCCATAACATCAATTTTATCTATAAAATCATTTTCAATAGATATCAAAGCTAGTCCATTTAGTCTTTCTTGTGACATGGTCGATCTCGATAAGATTTTAATAATTTTAATTTTGAAAAACTTCTTCTCTAGATGCGATCGTATGTATAGTCAATAATATTCTATAAGCAATACATGCATTTGGAAAACAATTTCGTATTTTAAGAAATTCATTATATCAATAGCCATCTTTGTTTCTTTTGGTAAAATATTTCAGTAGGATTTTCAGTTCTCCAAATAAATCTTTCCCATCAAGATCGAGAAAATGTTTTATATTTTAGAACAATTTCAAGATTATCCCAACATGCTTTCAGATTATTATCATCTAATGAATTTAACTTTTCGAACCAAACAAAATCCAAAAATATCTTCATATGCTTTATATTGCTCAAATCTTTTCTTTAGTGAACAAATAGCTTGATCTACAATATACAAAAAATAATTAATTCTAAAAGATTCTTCACTGATTGTGTTGTCTCCTCATTAACATTCTCATCAAATTGTTTTTTCTACAAATTTGACGTTTTACTTGAAATATAGAATCAATTTCCATTTCAAGAGCAATTTCTTTAGCAATTGTCATAGCTTGTGTGAGCCCAACTTCTATAATCCTCAAAAACCTAATCAATCCTTTTACTTGATCTATAGCAATATCAATAAGCATGTCTTTAGATTGTAAATATTTGCTAATTAAGTTAACGACAAATAATATATCATACCAAATAATCATACTTAATAAAAATTCAAAATTTCCAATTCCATGTGTTGCTAAAGAATCGCTTCACTCCTTATTTTGGAGTCATTATCAGTTTCTGCTAATTGAAGTAGTGCTTCTCTTATTTCAAGCGTTTGGAATCTAATTGCTTTAATGCTTTCAATATGGCTTTCCCAACGTGTAGCCGACAATGGCTTCACAGTTAAACCTTTTACATTATTTATTAAAATTTGCCATCGCTTTGTTGAGTGAAAATAATGTATAAATCGTTGTATCACTCCAAAAAGTCTTTTGCTTTACCACAACAATTTGCCATATCACAAAGTGTTAAGTTAAGACTATGACAACCACAAAGTGTATAATGCTCTAGGATTTATATCAAGTACTTTTTGTATACCTTGGTGTCTCCCTTTCATATTAGACCCATTATCATACCCTTGACCTCATTACATTATCAATATCAAGATTAAGAGTTTTAGCACATTTTGCAATTCTTCAAAAGTCCTTGTCCGGATGTATCATTTACTTTTAAAATTTGATAAAAATTCTTCTATTTTTATCGGGCTTGTAGAAATATTGACACATCGTAATATTAAAGTCATTTGTTCTTGGTGACTTGTATCCGAGTACAATCAAGTATTACTGAAAAATATTTAGCTTCTTTAATTTTTGAACTATTGCACATTTGATTTTAGAAGCTAACATACTTATCAATTCATTTTGAATGCTATGACCAAGATAATGATAATGAATTTCACCATGGTCAATATGTCGAACATGTTCTTGCATTACGGATCCCATTCGCAATCATTTCAATTAGGCCTAAAAATTTCCATTATTATTTTGATAAATTCTCTCATTTGTTCCTCGAAATGCCAAGTTATGTTTAGCAAGGTATTTAACAACAGAAATTATTCTTTGTAATACTTTCTTCCAATGTTCCTTCTCTTTATTAATTTTCTCTTGAATATTTTTATCGATTGTTTCATTTTTCTTTAATCTTATCGTAAATCAAGCCAAGTACTCATGTTAATGATGTGCTCATTACTTGTTTCATGTTCTTTAAGCCTAGCACTTAGATGCATCCAATCATTAAATCCTTCATTTATTAAAAACTTTTCTTAAAACCATTTTTAAACAATTTACAACAAAACAAAATACTTTATCGATATCCTTTGAATAAACTAACCATTCCCTATCGCATTTCTCTCCATTTGATAAATGCCTAGTGTAAAATGCCAAAGAAAAACATCTTCCTAATTTATCTTTAGGACCTTTTTCAACTAATAGATCTCTTATAGGGCCATTTTCCACTAATATATCTCTAGATTTTGTGTCCAAATTATCCCAAGTTCTTGGATCATAAATATTCAAATCCATGAGCATGGACTGATTAGGTTGTTCATTGCCTAAAATATTTTCATTCTCATTTTTATTTTCATTGTCAATATCAATTTCATTCTCATTCTGATTCTCAATTTTACTTTCATTTTCATTTTCATTTTGATTCTCATTTTTATTCTGATTCTCATTTTCATTATCATTCTCATTTTTACTTTGATGATCAACATTTTCATTCTCATACTCATTCAGGCCCAAATCATCAATGTTATCATTTTCAATTGAATTTTCAACTAAATCTTGTGTTTCTCTAACAATGAATTTATTAAGCGCTCCACTTTGAGTTTGGACAAATTGTTCAATTTTTCTTTTTTTCTTGCGTTTATCATATCCAGAAGGATACTTTCTTGGAGGCATTTCTATAATAAAACAAAAAAATATTACAATCAAATTGAAAGAAGTCAAAAGATTAGGAACAATACAACCTAATTTGAAGCCTTAAATCAAGTGGAAGAGGTACTCGAGTGGTCTGCAAAAGATAGTTGACACCATAATAAACCTGTCTATAAGCTGTTCATAAACCTGTTCAAGACAGAAAAGAAATAATAAAGGTCTCAATTGCAGAAATACAATTGCATGACACCATAAGCTCAAAAAAGATGAACAGAACTATAGAGGAAAAGGGAATTACAGATGTCTATAAGCTAACATAATCAACAAAGTATTAATCTTTTATTTGCACAAGACATTACATAGGGCCAATAACATGGCAAGAGTATCCATAAATTTCAAAGCTAATGTTCTAAACTATGTTAAATATGTATTCACTCAAAGTTAGCAGTAAGGGATTTTTTACAACAAACATTGAACCCATCTAAATTAACAAAAATATGTCCAACTGAATGTTACAATATCGGGCTGAATGTGCTTAAATATTTATGCTATGTTTAAGTAACTGTCCAACCATAGAAAGTCATAATTACTGAACTAAAATGTTAGATTATATATTCATGCGATTACTACAAGGGAGCGACACATAATAGAGTTGGATTAATCCTAAAATCAGGAAGTAAAGTGAACTCAAATTTTAACTATATCAACATTCACTTTCAAAGATGGAAAATGGTCTACTTCCCCCATTATGTAGTAAACTGAACTCAATTTTTAACTATCAGTTTGGAATTTAAACTAAGAATAGGGCAAGTCTGACAGTTTTTGCTCCCACATGTATAGCAATATTAAAGCTAGAAGCCTAGAACTAAGCAAGGTGGAAATACAAACTATGTTTTATTAACATCATTAATCATCAAAAATACCAAGATCCACGGTCCCCCATCCACAGTATCCACTAAAAAGGAAAAAACGCATCAAAAACAATTTTTAAGATCAACTACAACACAAATTTAAAGGGGGGAAATTGGTATTTTTGCAAATTGCAAATAACGCATAAAAATAAAAAAGCCATCACTTTAACCTCAAAAAATTCAATTTTTTTGAAAACTTATTAGCTCCATGATCTGATGATCAAATTCATTCCATTAAAAGCCCATAAAAGGGAAACATAAAAAATAAACCAAGATCCAACAACGGATAGTTAATAAAACCGAGATCTAAGCTAGTTCCCCACTTCCCCTCAAATTTCCCCCCAAAAAATGGTAAAATAGAGTGTTATCCATACCAGATCCAACAATTCCTCGAATCCTAGGACAAATATCGGAGATTTCTTGCGATCTCTTGCCTTTGATTTGAGAATTTAGATAAAATTTTTCGCCCCCTTTTGAATTGGGGGAAGACCTGATGAGAGAGGCTTTGGGGGAAGACTGAGAAAGGCTTTGGGGGAAGACCGTATCCGTATGACGGTATGAGAGAAGGGAGACAGAGAGGCTGAGTTGTCTAAAGAGGAACAAAGCCAAGTTAGGTGAGGACCAGGAGGTTTATTATATATATATATATATATATATATATATATATATATATATATATATATATATATATATATATATATATATATATATATATATATATATATATATATATATATATATATATATATATATATATATATATATATATATATATATATATATATATATATATATATATATATATATAAGTAAAAATATTTCTTGGGGGCCCCAAAAATTGGGGCCTCGAACAAGACTTCTACTTGCCCCGATCTCCGTGCACTTGTAGCTTTAATTGTTAATGTTTGTTTTATCACACATGCATAGCTACATACATACACGTGCACTTGTAGCTTTAATTATATCTACTCTTTTTTTCTATATAAATGTTTATGGTTTAAGCTGCAGGTTATCATCACTGGAGACTGTGTTCTACGAATTGCTGGTGAAGGGAAATGGCACCCCTATGCTGTTCTGGACCATAAACCTAAGCGTGAAGAGATTGGCCATGCGTTCTGCATATTCAGAAAATCCTCCATCAAAGGCCATTTATGATTGTTAACCTCAGCAATCTTATTCGTGACTTACTGCGCTCCTTGAGGATCTATCCAAAGAATGAGAGAAAGATGTTAGACTTTAAACATGATTAATTCAAAGAGATAATCATAATAAGAGAGCAGAAGCAATACCTGAATCCATAGTTGAATCTGAATTAGGTTTTGATGATCTTCTAATCTTAGGGTTTCTCCTCAAGTGAATTCTCTTTGGATGGGGTAAAAGAGATGAGAGAGTTCAACCCTAGATTAGGGACCATCACCCCATATATATAGGTGTTGTACTTTTACAATTTGGCCCCTCATCAAATTGCAATTACAACCTGGTATCTACACGTTCAGACCATGATTTAATTAAATACCCATTAACCCAATTGATTGATCACTTTAGTGGGTTAGCCTTAAGTATAGCACTACACATTAATGTAACATATGTGCCCATAAATAGATTTAATTAGATTTAAATCTAACAATCTCCCACTTGGGCATCATATGTTTTCCTTAAAATGTGTATAACCTTATGAGCTCAAAATTGCTATCACTAATAAGGTATTTCCAAACAATCTCGTCCATCGACTATATCAATATAGGATCAAAGCGGTCTCCGTCATATTTATCGTGACTAAACCCATCAATGGTCACATATACCAATATAATCAAATGACATAGATCAACCATGGATGTGTAGCATGAAAATTACATGCAATGTGATCTGTGTATGTCTATTTTTAACTGGTCCTACCTTAAACTTTAGTGAGGTCATGCTCAAACATAATGTAGCAGAGTGTATAATCCGAATACTTTATTCTCGACGTAAAATAACCAAATATAAATATGTCCAAAATACACATAAAGCAATAAAATTAAAAACTCCCACTAAAATATGATATCCTCAAATATTACAACACCCATATGAGCAGTGTGCCTATGAAAGACCTTGGGTGGTAATCCTTTAGTAAGAGGATCAGCTATCATGGAGTTTGTCCCAATATGCTTTATGGATATCCGACCACTCAGACCTTTCTTTCACAACTAGGAACTTAATGTCAATATGTTTTGACTTAGTTGAGCTCCTATTGTTATTAGAATACATTACTGCTGATTTATTGTCACAAAATAACTTTAGTGGTCTTTTAATATTTTTCAGAATGCGCAGTCCAGTGACAAGTTTTCGCAACCATATTTCATGATTGGATGCCTCATAGCAAGCTATAAATTCTGCTGCCATAGTGGAAGAAGCTACAAGTGTCTGTTTTACACTTTTCCAGGATATAGCTCCTCCAGCTAACATATAAATGTAGCCTGATGTAGACTTTCTGCTATCTTGGCATCCAGCAAAATCAGAATCAGAGTACCCAATGACCTCCAACTGTTCTGATTTCCTGTATGTGAGCATATAATCTTTTATTTTCTGAAGATACCTCATAACCCTTTTGACTGCTATCCAATGATCCATACCAGGGTTGCTTAAATATCTGCCTAACATACCAACAATGTACGCAATATCCGGACGCGTACACACCTGAGCATACATTAGACTCCCTACAGCTGAAGCATAGGGAATCTTCTGCATTTCCTGAATTTCAAGGTTACTTTTAGGGCATCGATTGAGACTGAATTTGTCTCCTTTAGCAACAGGGGTGTCACTTGGTCTGCAATCTTGCATGCCAAACCTTTTGAGTACTTTATCGATATAGCTCTTTTGTGATAATCCAAGTATACCTCGAGAACGATCTCGATGTATCTGGATTCCTAATATGAAAGAGGCGTCCCCAAGATCTTTCATCTCAAAATTATTTGATAGAAATCTCTTAGTTTCGTGCAACATGCCTATATCATTAGTGGAAAGCAATATGTCATCGACATACAGAACCAGAAAAATAGACTTACTCCCACTAAACTTTTGATATACACAGTCATCAACAACATTCATCTCAAAGCCAAACGAGATAATTATTTGATGAAACTTGTGATACCATTGACGAGGAGCTTGCTTGAGTCCATAAATGGATTTACTTAATTTACAAACCATATTCTTTAGGTTTCCTGACACAAAGTTTTCTGGTTGCACCATATAAACCATCTCATCAATGTCCCCATTGAGAAATGCAGTCTTAACATCCATTTGATATAACTCAAGATTTAAATGAGCAACAAGTGCCATGATTGTTCTAAAAGAGTCTTTCGATGAAACTAGAGAGAAATTCTCTGTGTAATCAATGCCTTCCTTTTGAGTATAGCCATTTGCTACAAGACGTGCCTTATACATGTCCACATTTCCATTTGCATCCCGTTTGGTTTTAAATATCCATTTATAACCAATTGGTTTTCCACCTTCTGGCAATGGAACAAGTTCCCAAACCTTATTATCTTGCATAGACTTGTATTCCTCATTCATGGCATCAATCCACTTTTGAGAGTTAGAACTTTTCATGGCCTGATGAAGGTTGATTGGATCATCTTCCATCATTCCATTATTTTCCTCATGTTCTTGGAGAAATACAATATAATCATCCGGAATAGCATTCTCTTTTCTCTCGTGGATCTCCTTAATGACACTGGTTCTTGAGGTTGTTGAGTTTGTTATTCTGGAACAGGGAGTTGTTCAACATTGTCTTCTTGAGGTTCCGGATTCATTTCTTGATCAATAAATGTATGTACTTGAATATTGTCGAAATGACAAGATGGATTGGATTTGAAGCCAATTCCTCCTCAAAAGCAATGTCTCTAACCTTATTTCTCCCTCCAAACTCAACATCCTCAAAGAATGTTGCTATTCCCGTCTCAAAAATAGTCCTGAGTGTGGGATCATAAAATTTATAGCCCCTAGAACGTTCAGAATACCCAATAAAATAGCTGATGACTGTTTTGGAGTCCAACTTCTTTTCATTTGGCCTATAAGGCCTTGCCTCAGCTGGACATCCCCAAATGTGTAAGTGCTTTAAACCGGCTGGCCCATTCAAAGCTCATAAGGTGTTTTAGCAACTGCTTTACTTGGTACTCTGTTTAGAATGTAAGCTGCTGTCTTTAGTGCTTCTCCCCAGAGTGACTCTGGTAAAGAAGAATGAGCAATCATACTTCTTACCATATCCTTAAGAGTCCTGTTTCATCTTTCAGCTACACCATTCATGCTAGGTGATCCTGGCATGGTGTACTGTGGGACGATACCGCATTCCTCTAGGTATCTAGCAAATAGTCATGGACGTTGTTCACCTGACCCATCATATCTTCCGTAGTACTCACCACCACGATCAGATCTAACGGTTTTAATCTTTTTATTTAGTTGATTTTCAACTTCAGCTTTAAATGATTTGAACATGTCCAGAGACTCAGATTTCTCATGAATGAGATATAGGTACCCATAACGTGAGTAATCGTCTATGAATGATATAAAATATTGTTGATCATTCCAAGATGATGTAGGGAATGGCCCACAAATATCTGTATGTATCAATTCTAAGACATCTGAAGATCTGTTGGCACCTAATCTCTTAACTTTGGTCTGTTTTCCCTTGATACCAATGCATACATCAAAGTCTCAGAAATCAAGTGAATCCAAAATGCCATCCGACACAAGGCGCTCAACTCTACCTTTTGAGATATGACCCAAGCTTATGCCATAATGTTCTTTGAATTTTCCTTATTTAATTTACGCTTAGTACCACGTGATTCCACATACGATTTCATTATAAGAAGCAATTGTATCAGCGGATATAGGTTATCGTAAGTACTCAAGAAACCGGTTCCTACAATATTTGAATTTAAAGATAAACTAGCCCGACTATTTCCAAATGAACAATAATAACCTGATTTGTCCAATACGTAAATAGAAACTAAATTCGCCTAAAAGACGGTACTACAAAAGTATCTTTTAAATTCAAATAGGAACCAGTTCCTAATAGTAACCTAAAATGCCCTATTGCTTCCACATCTACCGATTGTCCATCGCCCACAAAGATGTGTCTTTCACCATCACTTAGCTTTCTGCGAGTCACCACGATAGAAACACTTATGTGAGTAGTAGCGGTGAATCTAACCACCAAGTGTTTTACGGTGCGAGACTAAATTAACCTCGTAACGCACCAAAGTAAGGAACATACCCTTCTTGACACGCCAGGCGTGATATTTGGTACAATCCTTCTTTAAGTATCCGGATTTGTTACAGAAGAAATAATTATTATCATCCTTATGTTATTTCTTCTGAACTGGACCCTTAGCAGCTTCATTATCATTCTTTCTTTTCTTACCCTTATCCTTAGAGGCATAAGCCAAATGAGCACTTTCAGTCTTATCTTGCTTCAACTGTCTTCCTCTTGCACGGTATGAAATGAGCTCATTCAGAGTCCATTTCTCCTTTTGACAGTTATAACTGACCTTAAATTGATTAAATTGTGCAGGAAGAGACAACAGAACCAGATGCACTAGTAACTCATCACATAGATTGAGTTTTAGTGCCTTAAGTTTTGAAGCAATGTGAGACATTTCCATAATGTAATCCCTGATATTTCCTTTGCCCTTATACTTTATTGAAATCAAGCGAGCTAAAAGTGTACTTGTTTCTACCTTATCGTTTTTAGCAAAATGTTTCTCAATTTCGGCAAGGAAATCTTTGGCTTTAGTAATCCCTTTAGATTCTGTGCCCCTAAAGGCTTCCGGAATGCCGCGCTTGATGATCATTAGACTCATGCGATTTGAACGCTCCCACTTCTCATACTCCTTCTTTGCATCGAGTGCTTTCATGATGAGAAGTTGAGGTTGTTCAGTTCTTAATGCAAGGTCTAGATCCATGCAGCCAAGAATAATTAAAATGTTCTCTTTCCAAACCTTGAATTAGTCCCATTTAGCATGGGAATTGAGTTGATGTTAGCAGAAATTGATGCAGCAGATGCATTAGCTGAAATAAACAAAGATTTCACATTAATAAGCTGTAGTTAGTAATCAATAAAATTCAAATAATTACAAACTCCCATCTCAAGATATTCGCACAACATTAATATTAAGTCTTTGGACGGTAATATTAATTGCAAGTGATACCTTGTTGCAATGATCAAACACCGACAATAATTATGTCAAATAATGAAACTATCTTTGGATTGATTCATTATTCACATGTAAACCTTATAATTGTCACACATTTATCATCGCAGATGTGTATGCAGTCTACATAAATATTAACCTTCCTTTGGGCCGATTAAATATTTACTCGAAAACATCCACACAACCATCTAATATCCCTCATGAATAATCTACACAAAAGAGGTTACTTTGGTAACATCTTGTTTCAATTAATCATTTAGAATAAAAGACAACATTAATGCCTTAGTGTCATGTTATTTGAATTAAATAATTGATTCACTACCAAATTAAATAATTAAAATAGATTTCTCCATTTTAATCAGCCATAGATGGACACATAAAGGCCTAAAAGACTTAATGGATTATTTGAGCAATTCAATTAATCCCAAATCTAAAATTCATCTGAATTGAACACGAGGTTCGCGTTGAGAACGAACGCGGGGTTCGTTTTGATTACGAACGCGAGGTTCGTTTAAGTTCAAACGCGAGTTTGACTTGAGTTCGAACGCGAGTTCGACTTGAGGTTCGAACGCGAGGTTCGACTTGATGAACGAACGCGAGGTTCGTTTTGATAACGAACGCGAGGTTCGTTTGAGTTCAAACGCGAGTTTGACTTGAGTTCGAATGCGAGTTCGACTTGAGGTTCGAACGCGAGGTTCGACTTGAGGTTCGAACGCGAGGTTCGACTTGAGGTTCGAACGCGAGGTTCGACTTGAGGTTCGAACGCGAGGTTCGACTTGATGTTCGAACGCGAGGTTCGACTTGATGAACGAACGCGAGGTTCGTTTGAAGGAATGAACGCGGGGTTCAATTGAAGTTCGAACGCGAGGTTCGACTGAAAGAACGAACGCGAGGTTCGACTTGAGGTTCGAACGCGAGGTTCGACTGAAAGAACGAACGCGAGGTTCGACTGAAAGAACGAACGCGAGGTTCGTTTGAGGGAATGAACACGGGATTCAACTGAAGTTTGAACGCGAGGTTCGACTGAAAGAACGAACGCGGGGTTCGACTTGAGGTTGAGCGAGTTCGACTTGAGGTTCAACGCGAGGTTCGATCGAAAGAACGAACGCGAGGTTCGTTTTGAATCTGTATCGAGCACGAGTCTCGCCTGAGAATGAACGCGAGGTTCGTTTGAATCCTTTCACCCCTTAGGGTTTCGAATTGGAGCCGCCGCCAGTTTTGGTTCCTACACCCTAGGGTTTCGAAACCCTATGGTTTCCTGATTGCAGTCGCCGCTTTCTTCACTTGACAGCGGGGCCGCCAGCAAACATCGCCGGCGAGGACCAAAGGAACGACGGCCAAAACACCCAAAAAATCGAAAGAAAAGGAGACCAAAAATCGGTCTTTTACTGTTCATCCGTGAACAGTTCTCAAACTAAACGCAGTTAAGATCAAAAAACCCAACTTTAATCTTTAAATCCCTAAGAATTAATCACGAATTTGGCTCTGATACCACTTGTTAGACTTTAAACATGATTAATTCAAAGAGATAATCATAATAAGAGAGCAGAAGCAATACCTGAATCCATAGTTGAATCTGAATTAGGTTTTGATGATCTTCTAATCTTAGGGTTTCTCCTCAAGTGAATTCTCTTTGGATGGGGGAAAAGAGATGAGAGAGTTCAACCCTAGATTAGGGACCATAACCCCATATATATAGGTGTTGTACTTTTATAATTTGGCCCCTCATCAAATTGCAGTTACAACCTGGTATCTACACGTTCAGACCATGATTTAATTAAATACCCATTAGCCCAATTGATTGATCACTTTAGTGGGTTAGCCTTAAGTATAGCACTACATATTAATGTAACATATGTGCCCATAAATAGATTTAATTAGATTTAAATCTAACAAAAGAAGCTTGCTATTTTCATAGTGCTCGCATTCTCTCGCCTATCTGAGCTGTCACCAGTGATAATCATGCAACCACTGCTCAGGGGCGATCTTGTTACCAAGGGGATAAACCTTTCATTTTTGCTGATTTTTTAGTGAATATTTGGATGATAAAAGTTTAGATGATCTTATATCCCTTGTTAAGGAAGGGAAAATGGATGATCTCCTTGACTTCCTCCACAGCAAAAAGTTTGCTGATACCCCTAAGCATGTCATGTGAGTTCCTTCCCTTTATATTGTTACGTCATCTCCTGGTTTAAAGTACATGACTAGTGGTTTTAAGCAAGACTTCAATATCTTATTTACATGGAGGCACTTCGCATTACGACTAGAGTGCGCGCAAGCCATCCTTGGAGGAGCAATTTGTAATTTCATCACTAGGAAAAAGATCATGGAGCACATAGATGTACAAATTCATAAGTAAATTTTATTTTTAGATATTTCTATACCGTGTTGAAAGAAAACAAATACAACTAGAACGCTTGTATCCCTATATTTTTGGTCTCAGGAAACTTAATTACATTAATGCTCGTCTCAGAAGTTACATAAGTATGCTATAAAAGATGCACAGCAGACATTGCGCAAATTTGTTTTGGGTCGGTCTATAAATTGTCTGTAGGGGTGAGCATTATTGATCAGCCAACTACACTGAACAGACAGAATGTCGATGGTTTGGCTCGATTTTAGAATGTGTTCGGATTGCTTCGGTTTGACAAGATTTTGATATTAACCTAACGAACTAACAGCTATTTATTGTTTACATTGTGCAAGTTTTTTGGGGGTCTATCTATAAATTGTCTGTAGGGGTGAGCACTATTGGTCGGAACTGACTAAACTGACTGATCTTGCCGAGTTTCTATGGTTTGGCTCAATTTTAGAATGACCAAACTAACTGCAATTGTTCATTCATTGATCCGTTATTCCACATGTTTTCTTTTTGTGACTTTGGTTTGCCTGTTTCTTTTGGGCCAACATATAGCTTATGTTCTTAAGTAAGTGGTCCAAGTCCAAACTGTGTAGAGTAAACCGATCAAAAATGAACTAATTCAGTTCGGTTCTGAAGCTATGTCGCTTTGGTTTGCTTAGTCAAACATTGTCAAACTAACAAAACCGACCGTTCGCTCACCCTAGTTGTTTGCATAATCTGAGCAGTTGCAATTTGCATGCTGGATTGTTGTCTGAATTGGGTGCCAGAAATTGATTAGTTCTAGAATGTGTTGGATTGTAAAAATGAATTTAAGACTGGCATTGGATGAGATTGGAAGAGTACCAAAGACTGGGTTACCGGGTTACTATTAGATGAAATTGGAAGAGCGATTTGAGATTCTATCTGTGTGTAATTTTTGCTAAAATTTTTCTCTGAACTTTTCTGTGTTGAATTTTCAGCAAAGAGAGATTGTTAGTTCTTGTTGAAGAAGAAAATGTTCGCAGACATGGCGGAGTTAAAGTCAAAAATGATAAAACAAACTAAAAATTATGAATGTAATGTATTTGACATCGTAAAACAGTCTGTGCAACTATGGAAGAAGATAAAACTCCTACGAATGAAGCAGTGCATCGTGTGGAATGTACTAATGCATCCGAAATATTGGTTGGCTGTACATGGCCAGGTATCCTTCCTTATATTTACTCTATTTCCTCATATTGAAAACTAAATAGATTGTTGATTCTTGGAAACAAAAAGTTCGAGATTTATAATATAGCATTCAGATGTTGTTGATAGCCGTGCATAAATAAGATGAAAATATCCTTTGGAGCGCCAGCTTTTCCACTTGCAGCTTTTCCATTAGCATTCAGAAGTTTCTTGATAGCTGAGCATGAATAAACTGAAAATATCCTTTGAATGCCAGCATTTACACTTGCCGCATCCTCATTATCACCACTTTTGTGACCATCTAACCGGTTTTTTATTTATCAAGACTGGGAAACTGCTATTGAGGTTGATAGAGCTGCTCGAAAGCATTGACATAACTTGTACTGTCTGTTACTACTTGATATGAACCAGACGTTATCTTCTACTGCTATGCATAAAACCCTAAAAACAAGTTGCAGGCCGTCGCTGTAAACTCATGAAACTGACATCCCTCAAAATATACCTAGGGTGGAAAAACACAATAGATGAGAAGGTATACTTTGATCGCAGTCATTCTTGAGATAATGAATAAGCAACTGGCAAAAAGTAGAATAAAAATCACAAGTCCACTGTCCACTTGCCTGTTGTCCTGAGGTGCCTTTGTCTTGTTCTGGTCTACAGGGTGTCAAAGCTCCAAACCTCCAAATTCTTCAGCCTGTATTGGTAGGCTTCTTGTGGTGATGGGACTCTGGTCACGAACTGTTCTCTATTCTTTTTCTATAGGCTAATTATTATGAAACCCCTTGAAGTTTGGTCATTTATTAGGAGACCCCCGTAAGCTTATCTTTCATTACAAAACCCCTACTGTTAAAAGAAGTTGCTAAAACATATTTATATTCCAGAACTACCCTCTTCTTCTTCCTCTTAACATCAACGTGATTCATTTATTAGCAAAGATGGCGGGGTTATGGTTCAAACCTGAACAACATCATTACAAGGTATAATTAGAGAATATTCAAGTTAGTGTTCTCCTATGTTGCACGAGTGTGGGTACGGGTACCGATATGGGACACAACAAATTTGTAAAAGGTAGGGTATGAGGACACGTTGTATAAATATTTACACACACACACACATATTATTGGAATTAATAATTTACAATAGATCAATATTGTTTTTATTCACGTGTTATGAGAATTAAAATCCCTACATTTTTATGTTTCTTTTATTATGTGAATTATAAATTAGAAAATTGCTAGTTTTTGAACTAGACATCCAAACAACCCTTTAAAATCATAGTTTAGAACCTGACCTTATGTCCAATAAGTTTCAAGAAGTAGATGTCAAGTGTAGGATATATGTTCAGAAAATGTCTAACAAGTGTTTTAAATTAAAGCATGTAATTTATAATTGAGTAGATGTCTGAATAAATGTATGCGTATAAGCAAGGAGTGTCCAAGTAGTTTGCATACGGGTATGGGTACGTGTCGGGTACGGGTACAACATTCAGAAAGAAGTACCCAGGTAAAATATATGTGCTCTCCTTTAACCAAATTCACATTCATGATATCGTTATCTGTCGTGAGAAGCAGCATGGACAACATGAAAATACCATAAGTTATATGTTCAGAAATCCAAAAACGAGCTGCATTTCTCTGTTCTCTTCAAATTCTGTAGAGTATTACACATACTGATTGTGTGCCGAAAACAAATCATTGATATCAACTAGAAATAGATCTCTCATCAAGACAAATATAGAGTGAAAAATTGAAAATCACATCAAATAGAGACTAAACTCGGAGGAACTAAAGAGTATACCTTGATCTTGGACTGATATTTTCTTCATCAATAGTCGTTGTGTGGGTTTGATGTGAAGAGAGGCGATATGAAGTTTTGCAATACTTCTACGAAGAAGAGTAGCACTATTGAGTGATATTTTAGAGAAAAACTCGGAATTCAAATGGGTTTTTAACAGTTTTTTAATGGCAGCGAGTTTCGTAACGAAAAAATAACGTTAGGGGTTTCTAAAGTGGCAAAACTTAAAGCGGTTTCATAATAATTACCCTTTTCTATATACTGATACCGATGTTTCACAGCTTCCATTCCCAGGTACTTCACTCATATCTCATTCTATTTACAATTTTGTATTTATAAAATTTGGGTAATCATTTTGCACTCCACTTGGTTAAGTTTTGATTTCTTGCTTGTATGGATCCTCAGACTATCAATACTTGTTTAGGCCTGAGGTCATATTTGAGTTTATTTATGATTTGCTATCAACCTAAACCTCCTTTAATTTTTTACTTTTGTGTTGGCTTGGGTTGTATTCCTGTAGACAATGTTCATCTGTTGCCTATAAGCTGCTGATAATGCTTATTCATGACAGAATGTAATTAATTGAATAAGAGCATTACTTAATATCATTATATAAGGTTTGTATTTATGTATACATTCAGATTTACTTTGTGAATCTTTATTTTCTCACTCGCAGACAATTATATAGTTCAATCTTTTGGGTGCATTTTGCTCAACTGCACGGCTTGAAGTTGAGCTAATTTACAAAATCCAGAGCCACTCCTACAGGGTGAAAGCAATGAAAGTGCTTCTTCCCACTACTTATTCGTCATCTATATAACGACAAGTTGTTTTTACGCAAGGCGATTCTTTGGTGGTACCATAACGGCACTAACCCAGATGGCAGGTGAGCAGTTATATCTTGGTCTCTTCTATTTCTATATATACATATTTTTCTTTGGGTATAATATTGTCAATGCGTTTGTTTGGCATTCTGAAACAAAGAGCAATAAAATATAGATTGCAACATCTTAAATCTTAATTTTCATAGCATGGTCACCTTTTATGAAACCGTGTTCTTTTAAACACCAGCTGTCCTAATTTTCATTGTATTTCTTAATTATCATTCAAGTATTCAAGTACTGTTCAACTCTTTGGAAAGCCAACAGGTCGATATGTCCTTTTAGCATTGAATAGGAGTGAGGGAAAATTGGCTGTTGTATCTAGGCCCTTTTCTGCTATTTCTACTACCGAATGAGCATTCGACCATGGTGTGGGGTTCGATGCACCGAATGTGCATAAAAATGTGAAAATCAGTTGTATATTTTTTGTGTAACTTGATCCAAATATCTTGAATTGTCCTGAACAAGTTCTGCGGCAACCGAAGACTAGTACATCTACATCCTATTAAATCTATTTGGCTGGCATGTTTGGAATCGTTGTGTATTGCTTATTTAGCTGTTACTTAATTATCTTTAACCTTGAACCTGCTTTGGATGTTGCAGGGAAGGTTTTAAGGAAATGCTAAAGCCATTAATTGAGGAAATCCAATCTGAATCAGTAGAATTAAAGGAGATTTTAATTTGCAATATCTAGTAAAATAGAGCTCAAAAACAGAGCAAGCCAAGGAATCTCAATTCAAACTACTCACTCAACACTCAGCCCTCATAGGAGAGGACTAAGCCAGCTTCGATGTTTATCAGGTACTAGGTGGAATGCACGTGTCCAATATTTTGATTGCTTCTTTTGGTTTTATTTATTTCCTATTTCTTTGTACAAGTGTCAGGCTCGTGCCTGCACAGATCGATCCAATTTATTTGGTTTGCGTATGTTGATTCTATCTAGTTTAGTTCGTGCTTTTTTGTTTGACTTTACAAACAGCGAAATAACCAATTAAAAGGTCATCGGCTACTGATGTTAAAAGAGCTTCACTTGCAACCGATGGTTACTGCATATGCATCGAATGGAATAGCAGATGGCATGGAAAGGGTGAAAGAAGTCTTGAAGTGTATATCAAATGTGTCAAATAACTATTTTAACTTTTGTTTTTCAAAATAATTGCAAGTATTTGAAGTTGTAATCTCAGGAATGCTGATGGAATATACATGTATGTAACTTTATTTGGTAAATGAAAATCATCATTCATTGAGTTAAAAAGAGGCATCTAATCACAAAAATCACACAAATCTTATGGTGTTTTTGAAATGTATGCATATCCGTCCTTTATATTTTGCAAGCACCAAAATTTGGGCGAAATATGAATATCTTCATCATAAATACCCACAACAGATTCTAATATTAGATGATGCTTGAACATTTTCCTTCTCTTGTGAGGATCTTCGAGTCATTTGTCACTTTATTGCTTTGTAAAACAGGTTTCATTTCTACATCTAATGGTTAAAAAACCAAAAGAAATTATGTGGTTAATATCAAGATAAGACACTCGTATACAAATGGAACAAAGATATGCATAATTCATATGACTCAAGAACCCACAATTTCGTAAGCTACAAAAATTCAAGAACCCACAATTTCGTAAGCTACAAAAATTCAACTCCTATACCAAAGTTCATTATTCGAAATCGACAAATTTCATAAAAAAAACATAATACTCAAAATAGATCCCCACTTCACAAAAATCCACCATTTCCCAAGATCTAACAGCAAAGAGCATAAAATTGATGAGCAAAATTGAATTTTTACCATAAACTCTCTCCGAGATCTCTAGCAATGGATCGAGATTCCTTTCTAACAGTCATAAAAAACATTGTCATTCTCCAGGAAAGCTTCAATTGCAGCGAGGCGACGATCATCCATTAGATACGAATTCGAGCCCTGAAACTACTTAAAATAAATGAGAGATTTTGGGCATTTGTTTGATCGGATTTGGAGAGAGAGCGGGGCTTTTTGGAATTGGGATATATATAGAGAGAACGAAAAGGAGAGAGGGGGTTAGTGTTTTTATTTTTTATTTTTTATTTTTTTTGGGGCGTGGAGTCCGGGTCCTAACAAAACCTCCCACACGGTGCGAGAGGTTCTGAGCGCTTGATGTGCCAAACAGGGGGCAAGTATTTTCCATCCCTCCTGTATGGGTCAGATCCCTCCACATGGTTTTTTTTTTATGGTGGGTGGGGGAGGAGTTGGGTTATGATAAGATCTTTAGTGGTGCCATACCAGTCCTCTACCTGTCTACAATTTCTCTCTGGAGTACATGTTTGCAAATGGTTATAACACAAAAACAGGAGAGATTTTTCATGAATGTTCCAAAATAAAAAATAAAAAATTATGAACTTCGTGAATACTTGTTTCTGAACCAGATGACAAACAAATACAACTCAAATACAAATTGAAAGCACCATCTTATGCTGTTCATCAAACAGAAATCCCTTTTATCACAACTTACAGCCGAAACAGCATCAGGGAACAACAAATCAACCAATCTTCTAATGTACATAAAATGGGGATCATTTTGTTGAACAGAAGGAGCAGTTCCTGAGAAGGAACATACTGAGACACCAAACCAATACCCAAATCTGCAAGGGAGTCTAATAGAACAAACAGAGAACACATTCAAGCAAAATGGTACAACAAGGCAATGCAAGGAGAGAAACCAAACTCATTAACTGGTGCCTTTGCCTTTTATCACAACAACTGGGCAGGTAACGTGATTGATGCAATAGTTGCTTACACTTCCCAAAAACATCCTGCAAGGACGCCAAGAGTCAATGTTTAGCGAGTTAATTATGAAATGTTAAATTCTTCAAGGCAATTTCTGTTTGCATATATGTTTATTTGATATAAAGGAAAAGATCTTGGTCTTTTCTATCTATGTTATCCTGAAACTAACATCCAAAGAATATAAGAAGACTATTATAAACATATAAAATACATTTTTGTTAACAGATGTGTATGTACTTCAAGTATCGTTGCTGCATCAGTCACGGTACATGTACAATACAGAAGCCTCCATCTAGACTTCAAAGGGAGTATTATCTTGAATTATAAGCCTAGATTTTCACGCAAGCCTGTTGGTGCAGTGTAAGCAGTGGGACCCACTCAAAGCAATTCATTGTTTAGCTCGATCCACTACCAAAAGGTGCTAGCATTAGTTGCTCTTAAGCCCTTTGACTTCACTATTTAAACCCTATCAAACTTTTCTAATCAGGCGATGTGGGACTATTTGGGGGTGTTACATAGACCGGTTACAGTTTAGTAACTCTTTTTAAGTATAGACGAAAAGGATTTAAGTTCATCCAAATTCTTCATACTGTTGCACGAGGAAATTCCTACAAGCAATTTCTCTCTTCTATCTCCTCTTAGGTAGAACTGTCATGAAGCCTTGCTTTCATCCACTTTTTTTTTTTTGTTGAGCAGGGATAAAGCTGAATTGACTGAGATGAAATTACATATCAAATAAACTAAATAACGAAAATAAGGTATGAACTCTGGACAAGTATTTGAAGAAGCGGGACAAAATAGATACAAAGCAGTATCCTGACTCTTCTCCGTGGCTAACTTGACAACATCTTGTGATTTGCAAGATGTTGGTACAAGAACAAGAAAAATCTGTGGTGCCTCATATCTGCTGTTGTTTCATTCTCTATTTTTTTTATTCGCATATTTGTTATTATCCATTTTAGTCAAGTAAAAGTGGTTTGACTTCAAACTTCAGTCTAAGTCTAAAGTATCTAAAACTGGAATCAAGTTACTGAATAACAATCTTGACTCTTTATAATATTAAATATCCAAAGTGATGGATTTTATTGAGCATGCAATATCGGTTCTTTGGTCAACCTTACGGTGAAGACCAACCTTCCATTTGTGTAGAAGGGTTCTTCAAAATTCTTAGATTGTGCTTTCAAATCATTCGTATCTAAGCTCCTCATCATCATCAGCATTACTTTTTCACACCAAAATGGGGTCGATAAAGGGCAAAACTATGTAACAATGATTTAGAAGCTTCACTTTTTCCTGGCATCCAAGGAAACCATGGACGAGAGGTGCTTGACGTGGAACCTGGTAGGCCAAGAAAACTACTTTTTCCTCGGCAATTTAAGGTCATGTACAAAAAGAACTAACCATAGAGATGTTCCACAGGCAGGAACAGTATAGAAGAAGAGCGACAGACAATGTGATTTGCCATAGGAAATGGCATAAAACAAGCCAAAAATCCAAAAAGATGCACACTACCGAAGCAACAGTCATCCACTACTAATAAATTCATATCTCTACACAAGCAATTGTCTGAAATCCAAAACTAACTCATACCAATCTCAGCACAATTAATCACACAACTGAAGCCCAGTTGATCCAATTGAGATCTAACTCAACCGATGAGCGTGTGATTCATTTGCCTAATTTGTAAATATTGTTATAATTCATTTTCTAATTAACTAATTTGCGTACCATCTAACGCTTAATGGGCTTAATCTTGAATATGTGATTGTTTAATACCTGAATAACAATTATCAGGGAGGTCCAGCCAACTGTTGACTGGCAGTTTGATCTGAGCATGCAACCTGGTTTGACCGAGGTTAGCTTATTACTTCCGATTAAAGAAAAGAGAGAAATGTGAAAAGGACAGAGGACAGTGGAAGCATACAAGAACCATTAGATTCTTTATGGTGATGAGAGCTGCAAAATGGCTTCAAAGAATCAAAACAATGCGGGCCTTTTCTCTGGCCTATCTCAATAATATGAGAAAGCTCATCAGTGTTAGGCCAACTCAAAGCATGCTCTCAACTTGAAGCACAAACACATCAATCACATGATAAACTGCTTGCTAAATTCTTCATTCTAATTCCACCCCACTTTTCTCCGCTCACGTCCTTCATCTTGTATTGCAATCCAAACTCAAAGCATGGTCTGTTTTTCTTTTCCAGCCTATGCAGCCATCACTAGGCTAATCTCAGTGTGTACAAAAATTTTCCAGTATTATGCTTACGTTTGTAACTTATCGGACGATTATCAGTTATAGTCTTAAGTATATAATTTAATGAGAATATTGATGGAAATATATTTGGAATGAGCAATAACTTGACAATTACATTTCCTACCAAGAAAAGGAAGTAAAAGCAGATCCAAATTCACGGCGAAAAAGAATCCAAGGATTATAAGAGTAATCACCTCTTAATGGGGCCATAAGCGCGACAACCCATCACCAGCAAGTCTGCCTTCATTCTATCCACAACCTCACAGATTGTATCCTTGGGATCCCCAACCACCACTTCAGTCTTCACCTCAACCTTCCGAAAAGAGGGAAAACAACAAACAAATCAGCAACAAATCTCTGTCAAAAATAATAAGTAAGCACACAAAATCATCAAAAAAACATTGAACAAAACTCACATTCTTCTCCTTGCAGATCTGCAGCGCGTGCGTGATGATCGCCTCCGTGATCCTCCTCTGGTGCGCCTCTATCGCCGCCGTGAACGCCGGCACCTCCACACGACCTAATCAAAACAGAATCAAGAAACGTTCTAATCTCAAAAGAAATCAGGGTTAGGGTTAGGGTTCTACTGGGGCCGCCGAAGGGAATGGATCCAGGATTGAGCCCAGCAGCGATCGATGGGGGGGACTGAGCGTGGAGGACGACGAATGAGCCAGGATCGCAGCCCTCAGACTTGGGACGGAGGCGGAGGTTCTGTAGGGCCCACTGGAGAGCGTTCATGCTCTCCTCGCTGCCGTCGACGGCGACGATGACGCAGTTCAGGTTGCCGGTCGCCATCGCAGAGATCAGCAGCTAACAGCAGAAGAAATTATGGATGGGTCCCTTGACGCTTTTATCTTTAATTTCAAGTACAGTTCAGAGAACAACTTGATTGAATCGAATTATTATGGATTGATTGATAGAATCGTGGCAAGGCTGGATGGAGTGCGTGTGCGTATAGGAATGGGAGACCGTCGACATTGATGTCCTTGTTCTGTTTTATTGACAAATTACACCCTTATATTTTCACAATTTTCATTTATCGAACCTTTATTTGGCGGCTATTTACCTGTTTGGCAATACTTCTTCCGGGATATTGGACCACGCATGCTGTCAGAACTATCCGCATGTTCTAAGCCATGAAGTTGGGGGTAAATTAACAATTTGCCCCCCCTGTTTAGCACATAGAATGTTAGAAGTCGTATGCGGGTGGTTGTAATAGAAACAGTACTCGTGATATTGTCACTGATGCTCCTCATCACCAGTGTCCATTATAGACGTTATATTATAGATTATTAGGTAAGCAACCAATTAAAATGATAAGTTCAGGTGCTAGTTCTGAAATGCGATGCTTGGTGGTCAGTGAACCATTTAAAACTTATAATAATTAAGTGATCATGAAATCCTATTAATGAGCAAAAATTCCTACACAGGACCCTCTATAGAAAAATCGTATACGAAGGAGACTGCTATACAAGTTCACTACCAATTTTAGCAAGTATAATCATCAACTTCAGACGTCATAGTGGGCAACTCTCCTTCCTCGCATGATTTTTTGGATAGATGACCATCTATTTAATATTTTTTTCTCATGAATCTTAACTAAAATTTCCAAGTGAAATGCGTGCATATGCGATCTGTCAAATGAAATTTACCTTTCAGTAAGTATTAATATCATTTGGTGTGGATTTATCTGCCCTGATACGCATGAACACCCAGCACCGAGCATCTGCATCCCAGGAGCGCTCAATGACTTTTCCAAATAGAGAAGGGATGTCTTCTGCATCTATTAATAAGCATGTGGCTTTCAGAATAAAAATCAAGAAAATAGCAATAATAATTAACATATTGTACTGCTGGACAAAGCATGATAATGCATAATCACATCATATTGCAGTACGGTATCCATGATTTTCAGCTGTAGACACAGTTATCGGACTATCATATTCAATATAAACAAGGAGCATGGGAGATGATGATTCTCCAACATATGAAAACGATAGAAGTACACTGGTTGTTTCCAAATGTGTACAAAGGCATGCAGGCAGGTTTTTTCTGAGGTGTTGTCAATGGCAGAATCCTAAAAGTACTGCATGTAGTCACAGGATGCGACATGAAACTTCCCCAGCCTAAGTGATGATGCCACAACTTCATGCTTTTGTTTACATGCACACGGTATGCATGCAGAATCGTGCACATCCACGCGCATAACACGTGAAATTTTCTTTTCTCAAAAGAAAATTTATGGAGCATGGCTCCTTGAAATAG
Source organism: Asparagus setaceus (assembly GCA_012295165.1). Classification (NCBI taxonomy): domain Eukaryota; kingdom Viridiplantae; phylum Streptophyta; class Magnoliopsida; order Asparagales; family Asparagaceae; genus Asparagus; species Asparagus setaceus. Next base: position 25,783,635 of record CM022704.1, on the reverse strand, counting down.
AGGAGAGGCTCTTCCTTGAAATGCATGCATCAATTTAGTCAAGTGTATTGGATGCATTTATTGACATATCCTAGCTTTATCCTTGAATAGACGAACTTTGAGATGCACAGATGCTCCAGAAGGTAATCGGCCTATTTCTGATACATGCGTACTCTGATACATAGAAGAGATGCATCCGAGACATTTCTGATGTATCCTAAAATTTGTTATAGCTCAGCCACATTTGAAATGAACACATAAAATGTTACTCGAATGATGAGGCTTACAATTCAACTCCTTTTACATTATTTCTAAAACTTCAATCCTTTGCTGATAATGAAAAGAAACAAAATTGTACTAATAATCATTGTTGCGTAAATTACAAAATTTCCTCCAAAGACTAGTAGAACTTTACACCTATCTACTTGAAAACCAAACTAAACCAACTTCATCTATCCCAGTTTTCTTGGTCAATGGATATTCTCTACGTTGAATTCAAACTTCGCACATATTTTGATCCATATTGACTGCTTTACAATGTAACATCATGAATAATCTTGTTAAACAATATTCCATTCATGTAACCTCTATTGCACTATGTACAGTCAGACATTCTCGAACAATCTCAAGCAATCAATAATAAACCTCAAAAGCTAGTCTCCAACCCACCACATGCAACTTGAAAATAATCAATGTGAAAAAGAAAAATTTGTTGCTAAGATAAATAAGTTATATTGTGATTTGTCATATGAACAAATTAAGTTTGAAACTCGATGCACCACAATTATTTCTGAAAATGAACAACTAAAGTCTAAAATTAGTGATTTGAAAAAGGCCGTTAAGAACTTTTCATTCGGCTCAAAATGTCTTAACATGGTCCTTTCCAATCAACGATTTGCAAAAGCTAAAACAGGACTTGGTTATTCATATTCTGGAAAACATAAAAAGTTTCAACCTTCTTTTGTAAAGGGTAATAATCATGGTTGTTTTGATCATATTCTCAATAGAACTTATCATTCTATATGCTCATTATGTGCAAAAACTGGTCATGTTTCTATGAGCTGTCGTATGAGATGTAGGGTTAAAACAGTCAAACAAATTTGGATACCGAAAGGCCTTATTGCTAACCAACAAGGACCTATGTGGATATCTAGGTCACACTTATCTGCCTTTCTATAGGTCTGTATGTCGATCGAGGATTGAGGCAACACACAGCGATTGCTTGTAGGTTCAGATTATCAAAATCCAATCCTCGGTCTTCATAGACATGAGAAGATACAGAATTTGAGATATGTTCTATATTTTCTTCTCATAAGGGTATGTTTTAGGTATATATTCTATAACCCTTACTTGTTACATGTATATTCAGATGATGCATGAGATATTTTGGATTGTACTATCTTATTTGCTTTCATTGCTTATCAGTAAAGTTAGTACTCTTATGCATGCTCGTTTATCTGTTGTATGTATATAGATTAGATTTGATAGATTTCTTATTTTTGGTTTTATTTGTTTTTCTTGATTTTTGGTATTTCTCATATATTGAAAAACAAAATAAAAATTTCTTTATTTTTCTTATTAAAATTTGAAAAACAAAATAAAAATTCCACCTTCTTTATTTTTGTTTTCTTATGAAAATCAAAAGAAAATAATAATTTCTCTTTCTTTATTTTTCTTTTCTTATGAAAATCAAAAGAAAATAAAAATTTCTTTTTCTTTATTTTTATTTTTTTAAAAATAAACTTTTTGAACTTGTCTATGTATATGCTTTTACATGAAATATTCAGATATGGTTATCTGTTGGTAGATAGGCATGAGTTTTATCATATTGGTTCACATATGTTTTACATATTTGATTGAAAACATGATAGTTTATTATATTCTTCATAATACTTTTCATATCTTAGTATAATCTTATCATGCTTAGTTTTGTAAAAGTAGGAATAAAGGTTTTATATGATGATCATATAGTATTTTTGGATATATCACATAGGTTTTGAGCTCAATTTTTTTATACTTGAATCTGACACCAATATTACTTTTCATGTACAAAAGTACATATATGCTATAAAACATCAAGCAAAAAGAGTGTATTCGTGAAAAGATGGTCAAAGACCCACACTCTACAAATCCACTACAAAATTTGAGTGTATTTGTTAAAAGATAGTCAAAGACCCACACTCGTGGATATAAATGTGTAATATCTCAAGGGTATCCATTCTATGCTAAATATTTTCTATATTTAGAGATGGTGTACATCACCCTCCAAACACTATCGTTCTTCCTCTTAAAAATTCCTATATGGTTGAGGTGATAGATCGAGATTTTGAATCTTTTCTAAAGGTTGAGATAATTCAAGTTGTGTAAGAAAAAAGCTCAAACTAGAAGATATATCTGAATTTATTTTATGATCTAATATAATTACTTTTATTGTTATTTTTACAAACTATTCATTGATATCTTCATAGTTTGAATGTGAATTTTAATATGACTTGTTATCATATTTCATGTGTTTTGAAGTTCTATATGTATTTCTCGTGCTATTTTCTATAAAAATTTTGTGAACCGTGTGTATTTCTCTTCCTTACACCTTTGGATAATCTTTATTTAGATTTTCGGTATATAGTATATCATAGGTGTCTTGAATCTTTTGATAACAACAAAAGGGGAAAAATGGGAAATTTGAAAACGTTCTGAGTTTGATTGTGGTTGATTGTGAGCTTTTTACAATTTTTCATGTTTGGTTAACAAGTGATTTCAACATGACAATTCTTTCAACCTAGCTTAGTTTTAGGGGGAGTTTTCATGTTTTGGTTCCAAACAAGGAGTTTCTGGATTACCTATTTTCTTTTTCATGTATGCATATTTGTAAGGGGGTTTTAATTGCATATCATACATGTCATATGTTTGTATTGAACTGAATATATATCTCTAATCTCACCATATTCTTAATTTTCGGATTTCAAATTTCGAGTTTTGATATTATCAAAAGGGGGAGATTGTTAGAACTTTGTTCAGGGAGAATGTTGTTCGTGCAATATCTCTTGTTTGATCAATAACAAACTCTCATTTGGTACTAATAAGTTTGTGAGATGATATATTTTAGGAATAAACATGTATAAAAAAGTTTCGGCTCAAAGTGATGCAAAAATTAACATGAACAATTGATTTCAGCCATTAACCATTGATGGTCAAGAGGCAACCATCGATGATTTATAGGTCATCGATGGACTACAGTCAACAATCTATATTTTCTAAAATGATAAATCGAATAATCGATAGACTATAGGTAACCATCGATGATCTCTTTAATCATCGATGGACTACAGTCAATAATCTGTGAATTTCAGAAACCAGAATTTGAACAATCGATAGACTATAGGGAACCATCGATGATCGGTATCAACCATTGATGATCGCGTTTAACCATTGATGGTTTGGACGCATTTTGGCAGATTTTAAGATTTAATCTCAGCCATTTGATCACAGATTTGATCTTCTATTTCAACACTGATTAGAAGACTTCTTTCCAATGCAATCAAGGTCTATTTAAAGAAGAATTGGAGAAGAGATTAATATTAAGAAAAAGAAAGGATATTTGCACAAGTTTGTGAGATCAAATTCTAGGGTTTGAGAGAGATTGAGAGTGAGAATTTGATTCCCTGAGCCTCGTTCACCTTCTTCTCATCGTGCTCAACATCGAAAGATCGTTTTAGCGAGGAGGAGTGCCATTTGCATTCAACTTCCATATCGCTTCTTCACGGATCATCATCGATATCGGTTTGAAGAACGATTTATTTTAAAAGGGCTGTAAGATTTTTTCAATTGTGCTTTAATTATTTTTAAGGTTGGTTTTGTGTTTCAAACTTACGAGTTTGACGACATACTCAAATCGGGGTAATTGAGGGTTGACGTGCTCAAGCCAGGGTAATTAAGTGTAGCTAGGGCTAGGTTTCTTCTGGTCATGGTGAGGAGTTGAGTATCTTGACTGGTTTCGGGTAGATTCTAGGGTCCGATTTATAAGCCTACTGAATCGGGTTGTGATTTAAGGATAACTCTGGTCATAGTGAAGAAGGCTCTTCGCGAGAAGGAAGAGTGGACATAGGATTTTGATCCGAACCACTATAAAAATCTAATGTGTTACTGTGTTGGTTGCTCTCAGTTTTTCATTTTTTATTTTTCGCTGCATATTCTTTGTTTATCCAAAAAATTTGTAGCAATCCTATAAACCCTCCCCCCTAGTCTTGCATCCCGTTTCCAACAAAAATAAAGAACCATAAGAGACTAGTTCAAGTTAACTGTGTGATATGTTCAATTACCTTACCTACCTAAAATCCCTAACTGAAGGCTAATAAACAGAGTCCTATTTTACAATGGATAGATGAAGTCAGCCAAAACCAAATAATTATTTTCTAACTTAATGAAGTATGACAGTAATGGAAAGGTTTAAACACTTTTCCTATCAGCAAAATACCTTAAGAAGTCATGAATTCTCTTAACAATAATAATGGAAAAGTCCCTAAAGGGAGTAGGAAACAATGTGTTAAATGAAACAGGACAAATGCATCTTTATCTTATCAGCAAATCTACCTTAAATTATCATGATTTCTCTTAATAATAATTGATAAAAGGGTCCGGATCCTTACAACCCGAGCTATAGAGGAACTCTACAATCCGGGCCCACAATTAATTCTTGACCAGTGCCTTAGTGACACATGGAAGTAGCTTTTTAGAAACTGTAGGGTGATAATAACAACTTATTAGAGGTTACGGTTGAGAAACAAAGTTAATGCCGTTGCTTTTTTTTCTTTTTGAGAAATATAAAAAGGAAAATTGAAGTTGTTGGGTTTTTCCCCCTCAGCGTGACTTCCTTCCAAGGGCAAACATACTCGGCTTTAACAAAACTTCTAACAAACTTGTAAAACTAAAAAAATTCATTATGTACTCTGGTGGTATGAGTTTAATATGATTACAATCAAGGACCTTCAATGTATGGCAACAAAGAATTCCCATAAATTCTTAAATCTTGCAAGTACATGCTACTTTACTGGTTGAAGAATCAAATGTCACTAGATGATCATATTTGCTCTCTAATTTTACTTTGAACTTTTCTTTTGTACCAACTTGGTTATGTTTAAATGCATCACAATCGAGAAACTTCTTATATTGTACTTCGAATAATAGATATGCTTCTCTAGTATAGATTTGCACCGCTTGGCTCAACATTCTAGAGTTAGCATACATCGTTGGAGTTGTTTGAAATGTTTTAAAATCATCAAAATACTCCTCATAATGGCGATCGGCAACAAACTGATCATAATGCTCAAAAAATCAAAATAGATTATATTGAACATTCAAGTATTTTCTAGAACTAAATTGATAGCTTCGCTTCTTTGTGTACTTACCATATCTGCATAGAATGTATTACGACCATATACAAAAGCCCATTTTTCTTTTTGTCTGAACAAATCATTCAACCAAGAGTCATCTTCAAGGTCATGCTTCTCTAATAAAATTTTCCAAGCAACAAAGAAATCTTCCTCCTCAACATGGTCGTATGTGCAAGAACAAAATTCAGAAGCAAATGTCGATGAACTGGCAAATGTATTCTTCAAGTTCTTTGCTGCATTCTGATAAATGTGCCAAATACATAATCTGATGTGTTTCTGGAAATACTATCTTTATCATTTTAGCCATTGCAGCACACTGATCGGTAAGAATAGTTTTTGGCTTGGTCCCGCCCATTGCCTTTAAGAAGCTTTGAAAAACCCACTCAAAAGAAGCAGTAGTTTCATTATATAAAAGAACAACACCAAATATCACAGATTGCCTATGACGGTTTACCCCCAACAAATGGAGCAAAAGGCCGTCCGTAGTTATTTATTTTATATGTAGTGTCAAAGCAAACGACAGCTCCAAAGTTGATATAATCCACTACACATATTGTATCAACCCAAAATATGTTTGTTAAATGTGCTTGCTCATCAACCTATAATGCATAAAGAAAGAAGGGTTCTCTACTTGCATTCTTTGAAAATATTCAAGTAAAGATGCTACGTCACCTTTTTCTATTTCCATTTGACTTGTCGTACGCAGATCATTTTTAAGATCCATTCAAGATAACCAATATTTTCCCGTCCTCCGGCTTCTATAGCTTGTAGATCAAATGCCTGCTTGGATTTGATTCTTGATCTATCACCTGAAAAAATTTGGGCTTTTTGAGCTCTTGCAACTCTTCTCTGAGATCTAAGCATGTGCGATTTTTCGAGACTTACGACATCATGATTATGTGTTAGTTCAACTTTGACGACCTTATATTTACCATTTGCATGTAACCTTATTTGCATGCAAGCTTTGCAACCAGTTCTTGTAATTGGCCTATGATGAAGCACATTAACATCTCGTTTATCCTTATGTCGAAATCCCTCTTTTGCACAACAAATATTTCTAAACAACACTATTCTATTAGACTTATTTACTTGATTTTTGCGGATACTGAAACCAGCTTCTCGACCATAATCATTATAAAAAGCATATGCATCCTTTTCACTTTCAAATTCCATGCCAACCTTTGGTTCTTTCTCAAGCACATCAATATTTTTCTTTGGAGTTAGGATATGTATTATGCCATCTGAGAATTGCTCTGAAATAATTAATTCCATGTGGTTGTGTGCATGTTCACTAACAGATAAATTATCCTCAGACCTGTGACAATAATTTAAAACTGTAAGCATTATATATAATATAATCACTAATTTTAAACTCTAAAAGATAATATACAAGGATATAAGATATAGCAATACATAATATGATAAACCAAGCATCAAGAACTTAGTAAATATAAAGCTTTCAAAATAAATTCATATCAACTCGGAGAATATGAAATAATACAAAGTATGATTATCAATTGAATAAATATATTTCAAATTATTACTATTGTAAAATTCTAATTAGCATCGAAAAATTCATATTATTTTCCCTTTGCATACACTTTTCCCTATTAAAACTAAGAATGAATAAAATCATGATGCAACATTGCTTCTAAAATTAATGAAATATTATGTGTATATCATCTTACCTTTCTATTCCTGCATGAGGTGTATCAACTTCATTATTAATTGAAGAATTAGATGGCAATTGAGGACTAGAAATTGAAGAATCTATTTCATTTTGCCCCACTTGAGATTTTTTCCCTGAAGAAAGATCACACCAATTTTTAGCGAAAAGAAAGAACACCGCTTTTGAGATTTATTTTTTAGAAAAATATCAAAGGTACTATTTCCCCCCTAAGTATAATTATTAAAATAAAAAAAGGAAATAGAGGAGCTTACAAGATGCCGCAAATAATTAAGGTCATTGAGGTGAGATGGGCGATTGAAGGAGAAGGAACGTCAATGGCGTCTGGTTTAGGAGATGATAGGAGACTATTAGTCTCTTCTAGAAAAAAATTAAATGGTGTTAACTCCATCCGTTAATAGCAACCCACAACTCAGAGTAGCTCACAACTCCTAAAAAGCTTCAAACCATGTGTCGCTATGGGATTGGTCAAAAGTTAATTGTGGGCCCGGATTGTAGAGCTCCTGTACAACTTGGGCCGTAGAGGATCCGGACCCTTGATAAAAGGCAGATGAAGATATAGCGGATGTCAAGTAACATGACGGGACATTTAGCAAATGGAGGAGTCCAAGTAAGATATTACATATCCCGTGTATATCACGTGTTGATAAACAATGATAAATTTAACATAATGAATATCCAAATTATCTTCTATCTGGTAAACTTGTGAGACCTAAATGTAAAAGTGTTGAGTGTAACTCAGTAAAGGCATTTCATGCCATGCAACCAGATAAACAATATAGTACGGGTCCACATATGCATTATTTTTTTTTTGAGCAGAAAACAAGGGAACATCCCCGTTCATTTCATTGATAATAAAAAGTTTGACATGAGATAGTGTCATACAAAAGTATGAATAGAAACATAACCTTTCTCCTTTGTGCGTGCGTAGGACCTTCTCCACAAAAATTATCCACGAGGGTGACGAGAGGACCCTAGCCGTTATTCACCACAACGTGGATAATCTCCTGGCCCAAAGCCAGCCATACGCTATGACTGTAGGCTGTCAAAAATAAAATTAGCGTTTTTAAGCTCCAGAACGCAGAGCTCACCTCCGCGTTCTCACCACGGCGTTCTAAGTCAGAACGCAGAGCTCACCTCCGCGTTCTCACAATGGCATTCTAAGTCAAAACGCAGAGCTCGCCAAGATGCAGAGCTCGCTAAGACGCACAGCTCGCTAAAACGCAGAGCTCGCTAAGACGCAAAGCTCACTAAAACACAGAGCTCACCTCTGCGTTTTAAGAACGTAACTCCTGCATTTGACTCGTTCAAACACGAGCTGAACGGTTTCTAAACCGTTGCCCATGATTTAAGGGGATAATCACCCCATCATGGAGAGATTTAAGGGGGCGGTTACACCCCATTAAACCCTCATCAAGGAGAGTTTTAAGGGGGCGGTTACACCCCTAAATCACCTATAAAAAGAGGGATCTTCTTCTTTTTGGGGGAGGCTTCTCTTTTGGGAAATCGGATTTTTCTTGGTGAGGGATGTAGGCGTTAAAAATTGCTTATCAGTGCCCGAACGAAACTCGTGACGGTGGGTTAACAACCAACAACCCATTCGACAAAACCGACGCCGCATAAAGCAAATTGACGAACACATGAAGTGGGTCAGCGAGGCGTGCGAATCAACGAGGCTACGTGTTATGGAATGAATCCAACAAGCGAAGCTTCAGCGAGATCGACGGATTCAACGCCAACGACCGATTTGAACATTGACCGATCGTCACTTAAACCGTTGACGGGATGAAACCGATCAAGAGAACCAAGCACGGACTTAGAACGACGACGACAAGAGCGGAACGAACGTCACAGAAAAGTCCGAAAACCAAACCGAAGCCAAAACGGCGTCGGTCAAACCCGACACCGCTTGGTGCCGTAAAGGTCGACACCAAAGGTGTCCACCAATGGCCGGACACCATTTGTTGTCCGCCAAGGGCCGACACTTTTGGTGTCCGGCTAAGGCCCGACACTAATGGTGTCCACGCCGAGACAAACCCCTCTATTGTTTTCCTATAAATAGTTGGGGGTGCTCATTTGCAAAAGGCTAGATTTTTGAGAGTTGGATTTTCTGATATTCTTGAGAGAGCCCTCGCGAGATCCACGAGCCGCCGACGCACGCTTCCGAAACACCGACGAGCACGCCCGATCCACAAACCGCGAGGTAAGCTTAACTCGGCTCGCTGTAATAGCGCGCCGGTGATTTCTCCTAGTAGATCTCACCCGCCCGCTGATCCTCTCCTTCGCGGAGTGTGATCCCCGGCGATCCTCTCCTTCGTGGAGTGATCTCAGCGCTTTCGCTTCTCGTGAAACGAAAGCCCTCAGACGCTCAGAGTTCCGTAACCGGCTTTTACTCGGATCTCAATTGCGCAGTAGTCCACGGACGAACAAAAGTCCCCTGACAGTAAAGAACTCGACAAGCCAGGATCCCGTGAAAATAGAGATCCTCGTGTTTGTTCATAAAAGGAAGAAGTTGTAATTTTGTTTTCATTGTACCGAAATAAAAGGCATTTGTTTTGTTTTGAATTTTATTGTAGGCCAACGGCCGTAAACGAAGTTCAAACGAGCAATGAATAACAAGTCTACTTTTACCGCCAACAAGCCGGCCATTAAAGGGAGCCAACGGCTTCAATAAAGAGGCCGTGGTCGCGAACCGCGGATTCGTGATCCCGGCCATCGAGGAGGTCGAAGTTCGAAGTTCGACCAAAAGAAGTACGAGGAGTACCTCTTCCGATCCAGCCCCAAGAAGTCCAAGATGGTCTCCGCCGCAAGGAAGACCCAATCGGCCTCGGATGCGAGGCGAAAATCCACCACCACCGCCAAGATTGCGCATAATGGTGGTTCCTACGAAACGGCCAAATTGTCGAACCTCTATCCCCTCAAGAGGTAGTTCCCGCCGATGGCGCTGTGACTCTCTAAGAGAGCCCGCCGAGGCGACGCCAACGCCGGCAAAACAAGCCCCAGCGAAAGAATCAATGGATGGGGTTCATACGGCGGATCTAAGATCCGTGTTAGCTCGAGGTTGAAGTTCGAGATCGTGAGTCAATTCTACGTGCCGGCGACAAACGAATGGGTCCGAAGTCAAACGGAACCGCCTCTACGCCGTGAGCGATCCTAAGCCGCCGCCACTCCTCGCGACAAGCAAGGGCTTTGGTACAACAAGCCCGCGAAGTTGAAGAAGGAGACGGCTAAGAAGTCGCCAACGAAGTCGGCTTAGTTTGAAGCCCAAGTCCGCCGACACTTCAAACCGGTTTAACCCGCATCAAGCCCAGCTCGCCAGCAGTTAACTCCTACTCCGTGCTCAAATCAAAAATTGTGAGCACTTCAACAAAGTGGCGCCGAAGTTACCTCCGTGCTGCACTAAACTTCCGCGGCCAACTCATACGACAGGCTTCTTGTCAAGGATCGCTGGGTCCGCTAAAGGAATCGCGGGTCACTCGATCTGGTCGCACCCACAAAGACAAGAAGATTCCTAGACTTTGCATCTGGGTTGAAAGTCGAAGTCCGAGAGTCCTCAAACTTCACGCCACAAGCGAAGTCAAGGCGAAGTTACTTTCGATGGTTTTGGTCATTCTGAGGAAGACGGCTCTCGTCGATGGCGATGGCGTTATACAGAAATCACGCGGATATCGGCAGGTGCTCGGTACACTCACAGGCGAACTATACTACGTGCAAGGGTGCGAAAATCTCGAAGGGATTCCCCTAAATTAGCAGATCATGTTTATGCTCCAAACTTATCAAAACAAAGGTTTCTGAGTGTAATTGTTGTCGAGGAACTCGAAGAGTCTCGGTCTTTCGAGACTGCTGCAAACCGCCGAGAGACCTAGGTCAAGGCGATTCGCAAAAGGATGACCTCCGAGAGGGTGAGTTGCCGAGGTCACTAATAATATGACCCGACAAGAACCATCGTCACGGGCTATTCAGTGCATCATAGCGGCTAACTTCGTTCGCGGTCCGGGACTATCCGACGGTCCGCATAACGATAAACTTCAAGGGGATACCCGCGGAGGATGATCGCTCGAATATTGGCTCATAATCGCATCGATCATCTTGTATCTAGCGAAGAGCCCCAAAAGCGCTTATGATCAGTACAGATCAAGTGGCCAAAATGCTAGACGAAGCGTTGAATAAACAACGGGAAAACTTCAAGTTAGAAATGGAGTTGGCCATGCAGACGATGAGAGAAATGCATGACCAACAGATCCAAGCTTTAACGAAGCATCAAGGGGAATCAAGTCAACGCATCGACGTTGATCAAGATGACAGCGACTCAGATCAGGAGGAAGCACCAGAATATGATAACCCTCCTGAACCACGTGACGCTGCTGTTGCTCATGAGAACGAGAAGATTAAAGACCTCGAAAGCAAAATTAACTCGTTGATTTCCGCCCAAGAGGTGAAGAAGACGGGTATCCCTTGCCCATACCCGAGGGGGTGGGAATCAATCCCATACCCTTCAAAGTTTAACTTAATAAACTTTACACCGTTTGACGGTAAGGGTTCCCCGACGCAACACTTGATTTACTTCAAGTCGCACCTCGGGGTTATTTCTGGCAATGAGCCCCTGATGGTTCGGTCATTCGTTGGCACCCTTCGTGGAGCTGCCTTCGATTGGTACCGCCGTCTTAAGCAGGGGAGCATCAACAGCTGGGACGATATGGAGTCCTTGTTTCTCTCCAACTTCTTTGATGACGATACCGAGGTATCCATTGGAACATTACTCGACGAGAAGCAGAAGAATGGAGAAACGGTGGATACCTTTGTCAAGCGATTCCGTAACAAGGCGATGAACTGCCGAGATCCGAATAACGGGAGTTCATCCTCCAGACCTGCCATAGTAATTTGTCGATAGACGTGCTCGAAGCAATGGGGACAGCACCATCTGTAACATGGAAGGACTTGAAAGTTCGTGGAGAGCAAGCTGAAAGGTTCCTTAAAAGGAAGAAAGCAGGAAGAGGCCAGTACGGACAAACACGAACAAACAATTTTGTGCCACGCGGCAAAGGTAAAGCGCCCGACAAAGTCCAGGCGCTAATCAAGCGTTGACGCAACCACAACGGCGATCATAGCGGCGGCATACGACAATCCCAGCCTCAATGGCGCCAAGAAACTCAATCAAAACATCGGTTCGAGATTCCCAAGACTTACTCGCTCAAAGATGAGGAAGTTCCGGGCATTTTCAAGTACCTTCTGGAGAACAATAAAATCCAGTTGCCCCCAATTGTAAACCAAGAGGAGGCAAACAAAGTTACAGATCCTAAGTACTGCGCTTATCACGAGGCGGTATCATCCTACAAAGTTACGCTACCATCTCGGGGACAAGATTCAAGCCTTGATCGATGTTGGAGTCATCACTCCAAAACCTTCTAAAGAGAAGAAGGTGGGGGCGAATGCAGTCTCTATAAATTTCGGATCAGTTCCTTTGGATTGGTTTCAACCGACGCCAGCCGTAAAAGTAGGAATGAAAATGGTGAATGAGGATCCTCACGCAACGTGAGAAGGACTCGCACCACACACCACCAAACGGAGAAATCCTTTGGGTCCACCCTGACTTATTGGAAGACGATCAGTGGACTGCATCTTCGGCCAAAAAGAAATCCAAGGGAAAAGGCAAACTATGCCAAGCCGCCAAAGAATCCCGAGAAGGACGATGAAGAAGTGGCGACTTTTCGCTTCAAGAAGAGCATGAAGTCTTTGCCACAAGGAGTGACACGAATACGGCTACAAATATCCTGAAACCCCAGATCCAAACGCCAAGACGCCGGCCGAACCGGGTGGCCACTTAATCCTCTCACTGTAAGCAGAGAAAGGGCAACAGCAGATGATCGCCAAAAGAAAAGCACCAAGCAAAGGAGAAACAACCTCAGTCCAGAAGCTCAATTCCGGCAACCGATCTGGCCGCCTGACAGAGGGATAGACCGAACATCAAATTCTCCGTGACCGCCGATGTTACGGCCTTGGCAAACATCCCGCCAGATAACTCTACGAAGCATTCGATTGTCAAAGGAAACCCGAAGCTCTACAAGAAGCTCGGCCGACTCGAGGTGTTTCACTTCGATCAAGCCGAGTCCGGAAGAGTCGGCCCAACAATGCAACCTTATATAAACACTTGCCCCGCATCACCTTTACAAGGGAGGATATGCACCAAGAATTCCAAGCACGATAGGCCGCTATACTTCACCGTATATTGGTTCTAGCGAGTTAACCGGATCCAAGTCGATCCGGTTCCACAGGAGCATCATGCCCCCGCTACCATGTATCATCTTGAATCCGCCTAGTCACCAACCGCAATGATTTATGGATTTAACACCGGTGGGTCCGCCCACTTGGTAAAATCGGATTAAGTGCCAAATGGGGATTTAAAGTCCAAGTCACCGCTATGTAATTGACGCAGAGACTTCCTATAACTTATTGTTGGGTCGGCCTTGGATCCACAATAATATTATAGTCCCATCTACTCTTCATCAGTGTCTCAAATATGTAGACACAAATAATGAGGTCAAGACGGTGGTCGTGGACAAACACCGCTTAAGGGATGGAGAATTATTTTACCGATTCTCTCCTTTACGTAATGAGTCCAAATCAATCATCGCCCAAGGCACTGACGGTGAAGAAGCCGATACCGGCCGCTTGATTATAGCGGAGGATTTGTTTTAAATAACATTGTACCCCTTGTAATCAATCTTGACGATGAAGAATCGTCAGAGGAACATTGTAATTGGCAAATTGCCGATGAATCAATAAATGACGATTTAGAGTATCCTTTGTCTTTGAATGATGTGATGACAGTTTATACAACGATCCAGAGTTGCACCTGCCAACTCGGTCATCTTGCTTTACACAAAAGCGGTTCCGAGACTCCTTTGGGACAGCATGCGTCATCCCACGAAGATCAAGTAGTGAGAAAGACTTGGTTTACGGAAAAGGAGATGCAGTTCCAACGCCGAATCATTTCTTTGAAGAAGATGAAGATGACAATGGGCCTATCCTCCACATATTCAGATATAGTCCAGAAACACTGGGTATCATGAAGAAATGGGGGTACAACTTGACACTAGGAGAAGGTCTATGTTTTGGGCGAGGTCCTCGAACCCCTCCTAAAGCGGCATATGTCCCAAAAGGGAAGCCAGATGATTACTACTCATTTAGACGAGGATTGGGATATGAATCCTCCTCAGAAGATGAATGCTGCGTGGTTGATCGGCGACCACTTACGGCGAAGAAGAGATACATCGATTCTTGGTGGATTGACACCGACCTCGAAGAAGCTTTCAAAGCTTTAATGTCAAATATGACCACGGTTGATCCTGCTACTATTGAGAGTGATGAGGATATGCCGACATGGGAAGACCCATGGATCCATCAACTCAAAGAGCAATTTGGGGATAGATTCGAACAAAGAGAACCCCCCACTAAGGACGAGGTAGTCCAGGTTAACATGGGTGATGAGGAGCATCCTAAGCTCATAAACGTCGGTAATAGTCTTCCATCAGAAGAGAAGGAAGAGCTGATTGCCCTAATCAGGGAATACATCGACGTGTTTGCTTGGAGCTATGAGGACATGCCAGGACTCGACCCTAATGTGGCGACACATCGCCTCAACATCAAGATGGATGTCAAACCTGTCAAGCAACAACAAAGACGGTTTCGTCCACAAATATTGCAAGCAATCGTTGTGAAGTGAAGAAACTCATAGAATCGATTCATCGAGGAAATTCAACATCCGGATTGGGTGGCGAATATAGTCGGTCATGAAGAAGAATGGCTCGATTAGGATGCGTATGCGATTCTGAGACCTAAGCGGCTACCTAAAGGATGACTTCCCTCTACCAATCACCGACGTCATAGTTGACAATACATGTGGTTTCGAGGATGTCCTTTATGGATGGCTTTTCGGTACAACCAAATCAAGATGCACCCCGATGGCGCCAAACACGACATTGAAGCCCATCGGTATATTTTGCTATCACGGTCATGCCGTTCGGCTTAAAACGCCGGTGCAACATACCGGTGAGCAATGGCGGAGATTTTCGGGATCATCTTGGGAAAGCGGTCGAATGCTCGTCGGCGACTTGGTCGTAAAAGCCGCGACAAAGAAGATCACATCAAAGATCTTAGAACGGTATTCGAGCTCATGCGAACTCATCAACTAAAGATGAATCCTGCCAAATCCTTCCTTGGGATGTCCAGTGGCAAGTTTCTCGGCTTCGTCGTCACCGACAAAGGAATCCATGTTGATCCTGACAAAGTGAAGGCGATTCAAGAATTGCAACCTCCAAGAAATCTAAGAGAACTCGGGGTTACAAGGCATTGGCATACATCCGTCGGTTCATATCGAACTTATCTGGGAAATGCCAACCATTTTCTAAGTTAAACAAGAAGGGCGTGTCGTTTATTTGGGACGACACCTGTCAGAAAGCATTTGAAGAGATCAAATCGTATCTCGCTAAACCTCTGTTCTTGTTGCACGCGTCGGAAAACCGTTCACGATCTCGTCAAGGCAATGGATCACTCGTTAAGCGCCTTACCGGGGCGGCGGCAGCTGATCCGCGAGCAGCGATGTATTACGGCGAACATTAGTGGTCTTTGAGTCTCGATACCCAATGGTGAAGCGGTGCCTTGCATTAGTGTTCGCGATTCAGAAAATGCGGCACTATTTAGTCGGACAGACGATTTATGTTATCTCTAACGTAAATCCGGTCCGAATATTTATGACCCAGCCGGCCTCAATGAGTTGGCGTTTGGCGAAATGGGCTTTGCTTTTGTCCCAATATGACTTGCACTTCAAACAACAGAAGTCAGTCAAAGGACAAGCGATTTGCGATCTCTTGGCTGCCAGCCCGACAACGGATGCAGTTGAGTTATACGATGATCTTCCGGACGAAGTTCACGAAGTCAACACTACATCGCACCAACAAATATGGCGACTGTACTTTGACGGAGCTTCTCGAGCTACCAACGTGGCAAGTGCCCCCGGATGTTCTAAAATCTCCGCTGGAGTCGGAGTTGTCTTGATTTCCCCGGGGAATCATGTCATGCCCCGTGCTTATTCACTCACCGAACCCTGTTCCAATAACGTAGCCGAATACAACGCGTTACTTATCGGACTTAGCTTCGCCAAGGAGCTGGGGGTCGAATATCTCGAGGCATACGGCGATTCACAACTGATAGTCAGGCAGATCCGCGGAGACTACGAAGTCAGAAATCCGGATCTAATTCCTTATCATCAGGTAGCAATCGAAATGGCAGACTCATTCGAAGAATTCTTCATCGAATATATCCCGCTTCCAAAACGCTTTATGGGATGCAACGGGCGAATTGTCAGCCGGGCACAACCTTCCAAGACCGAGCAACTAGTTACGGTCAGGACTCACCAACTCTTTGTACCATTATACGAAGAGGCACAAGAAGATAAGGGGGTAGTTACCAAAGAAGTATATACAACCCAAACCAAGTTGGAGCCTCGAGATTGACGCTTTCCTATCATCGATTACGTCTTACATGGCATTCTGCCAGAAGATGTGAAGGAGAGAGAGTCAATCCGGCGAAGAGCTCCAAGATTCTTTTACGACACAGAAACCCAGATGCTATATCGCCGAGGGTACGATGGTCTTTTACTCCGATGCCTTTCAGACAAAGAGGCAGAAGAGGTCCTTGGGAAGCACGAAGGTGAATGTGGTGCACACCACCGGTCCCAAGCTCTACGATCGAATCGAGAATGGGCTACTTCGCCAACAATGATTAATGACGCAATGAAGTACGCCGAAATGCCACGCGTCAAATTCACGCGAATTATATGCATCGGCCTCGAGCGGTTGCATCCTTCGCCACATCCTCGCCATTCGAGACATGGGGAATGGGCGTTGTAGGTCCCATTTTCCTCCGTCGGTTAAAGGAGATCGGTTTATTCTAGCGATCACCGACTACTTCTCCAAGTGGGTGAAGCAATCCCGCTAAAAGAAGTCAAGGCGAAGTACCGCTGCCAATTTATCAAACACCATGTCATCTACCGACATGGTGTCCCGAGACGGATCGTGCATGACAACGGTCCCCAATTCATCGCCAATTCCTTCATTAGGTTTTGCGAAAAATTCAAGATACAAGACGCCTCGCCGACAAATTTTATAATCCAAAGCAAATGGATTAGCTGAGGCGTTCAACAAGACGATTATTAAAATTCTGTCAAAGCTTGTGAAGAATAACAAGCGAGACTGGGACGATAAACTCGGAGAAGCACTCTGGGCATATCGCACAACGGTACGCACGCCAACCGAGCACTCGCACTCTCGGTTTACGTGAAGCGCTTCTCCGCTGGAAATCCAGATTCGCACTTCAGACGCCTCTTCAACAGAGATGACGACCGAAGAACAACATCAAAAACGTCTCGAAGAGCTTGAGATGTTAGATGAGAAGCGCCTGGAGGCTCAACAATGCATTGAGTTCTATCAAGCTAGGATGTCGAGGGCTTTCAACAAGAAAGTTCGACAGAGAACCTTTAAGGAGGGAGATCTCGTCCTCGCCGCTAGACGGCCGATAATTCTCAACTCCAAAAAGAAAGGTAAATTCGAACCCAAATGGGAAGGACCGTTCATAATAGACCTGATCTATTCAAGCGGTGCATATCGCCTCATCACCTGAGAATGGCGGCCAGGCAATTAATCTTAGATAAATGGGAAGTTTAGAAAAGTATTATCCTTAATACATTCAGGATAACCCATTTTGATGGGAAGTTCCTCAGAGAATATCTCACTCATTTTCATGAGGATAACCCTAAATTATTGTGTTTTCCTCCAAAATTCTCTCACCGATCAAATTCATTGATGGTGGGCCCACTAAAAATCTCCCTGGTCCAACCACCAGCAAAGTCCCCTCTCGATTCCTTCCATGAACGAGAGGTCCACTTTCAAATTCTGGTTAGCAATCCTATAAAAGCGAAAGCTATCCGTACCCTTCCAAAGATTCTCAGAGTGGAGACCCCACTCTTAGTTTCTCATCGGGAAATAGAATACATTCTTCCTTTCCCACATTCACCTGGAGATAGGACACATCCTTCCTCTTCAGAAGCAAGAGATAGAATACATTCTTCCTCTCTTGTCTTAGATTCTCGGAGTGGAGATACCACTCTTAGTTTCATCCTTCAAGATTCTCAAAATGGAGATCCCATTTTTAGTCTCTTTCACTGGAAACAGGACAAAAATCCTTCCTTTCCAATATCCGGAGATAGGAGACAAGATCCTCCTTCCTCTCCACTGACAGGAGATAGGACACAAAACCTTCCTCTCTTGTTCATCCTTTACCCGGAGATAGGACACAAAACCTTCCTCTCCACTTTCAAGAGATAGGACACAAAACCTTCCTCTCTTGTTCATCCTTTACCCGGAGATAGGACACAAAACCTTCCTCTCCACTTTCAAGAGATAGGACACAAAACCTTCCTCTCTTGTTCATCCTTTACCCGGAGATAGGAGACAAAATCCTCCTTCCTCTCCACCTTTGGGAAATAGAATACATTCTTCCTTTCCCACCTCAATCAATTTTACTCCGGTTCAATCCTTCTCCGGTCAAAAGAATACGCCAAGATTCATCTTGGGGTATTTTATCCCGAAGCCTAAGAAGGGATAAAGCCAACGCCTCCTGCAGCGTTGCGGTTTAGTCTTTTCGATTGAAGAAGACACGAGGTTAGATCTTGGGGTATTTTATCCGAAGCCTAAGAAGGGATAAAGCCAGCGCCTCCTGCAGCGTTGCGGTTTAGTCTTTTCGATTGAAGAAGACACCAAGGTTAGATCTTGGGGTATTTTATCCGAAGCCTAAGAAGGGATAAAGCCAGCGCCTCCTGCAGCGTTGCGGTTTAGTCTTTTTCCGATTGAAGAAGACACCAAGGTTAGATCTTGGGGTATTTTATCCCGGCCTAAGAAGGGATAAAGCCAACGCCTCACACGCTGCCGGGTCTTTTTCCGATTGAAGAAGACACCAAGGTTAGATCTTGGGGTATTTTATCCCGGCCTAAGAAGGGATAAAGCCAACGCCACACGCTGCCGTTAGTCTTCCCGCGAAAAGACGGCTTCACGATTCAACGTCAGAAAGAAGTCTAAGAGAGTTTCATTCTTTTAGCACAACGCTGTGTGTAGAACGGATTTAGATAATCTACATGCTAGCCCAACTCAAACGGTAGTTGGTAAAGGCTCATCAAACCCGCTGAGGGTCGGGTGGCCAATAACCCTAAAGCCGACGCCACACGCCGCCGTTTAGTCTTTTTCCGATTGAAGAAGACACCAAGGTTAGATCTTGGGGTATTTTATCCCGGCCTAAGAAGGGATAAAGCCAACGCCACACGCTGCTGCCGTTAGTCTTCCCGCGAAAAGACGGCTTCACGATTCAACGTCAGAAAGAAGTCTAAGAGAGTTTCATTCTTTTAGCACAACGCTGTGTAGAACGGATTTAGATAATCTACATGCTAGCCCAACTCAAACGGTAGTTGGTAAAGGCTCATCAAACCCGCTGAGGGTCGGGTTGGCAATAACCCTAAAGCCGACGCCACACGCCACGGTTTTTTTCCATTGAAGAAGACACCAAGGTTAGATCTTGGGGTATTTTATCCGAAGCCTAAGAAGGGATAAAGCCAACGCCACACGCTTTTCTCCGATTGAAGAAGACACCAAGGTTAGATCTTGGGGTATTTTATCCGAAGCCTAAGAAGGGATAAAGCCAACGCCACACGCTGCTGTTTGCTTAGTCTTTTTCCGATTGAAGAAGACACCAAGGTTAGATCTTGGGGTATTTTATCCCGGCCTAAGAAGGGATAAGTCTACGGTAACACGCCTGTCGTGGTCTCTTGCCCGTAAAAGAGTATTGAGCCTATGTATTCAATATCATAGCAACAAGTCTAGAAGAGTTTCATTCTTTTAGCACAGCGTTGTGTGTAGAGCGGTTTAGATAATCTACATGCTAGCCCAACTCAAACGGTAGTTGGTAAAGGCTCATCAAACCCGCTGAGGGTCGGGGTTGGCCAATAACCCTAAAGCCGACGCCACACGCGCCGCCGGTTTAGTCTTTTCGATTGAAGAAGACACGAGTCGATTCTTGGGGTATTTTATCCGAAGCCTAAGAAGGGATAAAGCCAACGCCACACGCTGCCGTGTTAGTCTTCCGTGAAAAGACGGCTTCACGATTCAACGCCGAGCAAGAAGTCTAAGAGAGTTTCATTCTTTTAGCACAGCGTTGTGTGTAGAGCGGTTTAGATAATCTACATGCTAGCCCAACTCAAGCGGTAGTTGGTAAAGGCTCATCAAACCCGCTGAGGGTCGGGTGGCCAATAACCCTAAAGCCGACGCCACACGCCGCCGTTTAGTCTTTTTCCGATTGAAGAAGACACGAGTCGATTCTTGGGGTATTTTATCCGAAGCCTAAGAAGGGATAAAGCCAGCGCCTCCTGCAGCGTTTTCTCCGATTGAAGAAGACACGAGTCGATTCTTGGGGTATTTTATCCCGGCCTAAGAAGGGATAAAGCCAACGCTTCACACGCTGCTCGAAGAAGACACCAAGGTTCGCTTGGGGTATTTTATCCGAAGCCTAAGAAGGGATAAGTCTCGTGTAACCGCGTTTAGGGTGGTCTCTTGCGGTAAAGAGTATTGAGCCTATGTATTCAATATCATAGCAACAAGTCTAGAAGAGTTTCATTCTTTTAGCACAACGCCACGCGTATGAACGGATCCGGATAATCCGCGCTAGCCCAACTCAAACGGTAGTTGGTAAAGGCTCATCAAACCCGTTGATGGCTGAGGGTTTGCCAAAAATCCTATAAGTATTATGGTTAATTATTTACGTGAAGTAAAAGAATCATAATAAATAATGAAAGGAATGGATCTTATTCATTTGAAGCAAATGTAGAAGGAACTACAACTGGTTAAACATCAAGTCTATGACAAAGGATTTGCTGTTCAAGCTGAGACACTTCACCATTGTAAGCCTGGTGGAGTTCTTCCCGCAACTTCGACCACGAAAGGCGCCTGCGTCGGTATTGACCTTCATTGGCGCAATCTAGTAATGTGAAGGAAGCGAGGTCAGCTTTGACGGCGGCTAGTTTCTCCTCCTGTTTCGCTCGAACCCGAGCTTTGGCTTTCTTCTCAAGTTCCTCTTCAGAATTCGCAGCGATAGCAGCCGCATGTTCCCGACGCATCGCCTCGAGGACCTGCCTCTCACGTTCAGTGACCCCCTGGACTCTGGTACACTCGCGCGTGAAACTTTTCAAAGTCTTCTCCCCTTGAACGGTCCTGATTCCTGTGCGATTGACATGGGTGTGGTACCAATCTATCTGACGCTGCAAGTGACGCTGCCGCTCATAGGAGTTCGCGAAAATAACCTCTTGCTCTGATATTCTCCTCTCGAAATCTGGCGTTCACGAAGCCTTGATCCGAGCCTCGCCGATGAGTCGCACCACCTCATTGCATGAATCAAAAAGGCTAAACTCTCCACACGGTATGCAAGAGTTAGCCCGACTAGTGAGCTTTGCTGCATAGCGATTAACTAGTGAGGGCCACCAACGCTGAATTTCCTCCAAGCTACTCAATATGAATGGGCAGAAGACCATAAAGGTCGCCCATCTAACCTCGATAATAGAGATCGCCTGTTTCAAACCATTCTCCAACAGCTGAAGGAGACCCATCACAGGCGGAATCGAGGCAATGATTTTTGGCGGGGCAATCTCGTGATAGGTTGAATCCGTGGAAGTGGTCCGTCAAGGTTAACTGAGGCCTCCACCGCCTATACTCGAAGAATCGGAAATCTGGTTTGGCCAAGGTATGTAGGAAAGGCGGATCGGATGATGGAAGCGATCCCTCAGACTCATCATCCGAAATTATGATAGTAGGCTCAGGCTTCACTGGTTTCTTCCTGCGGGTGTTCGCCTCGCTGCGGTTCGCTTCCTCGGTGGAAAGAGGTGTTCTCCCGGATGACCTTAAGAATCGAGACTTGATATTTGGAGCCTTGAAATAGGCGAATACTCATGGACATCCGCCTACCACAAGAGAACAAAGGGTTAGCAGATCATTTAGGAGGAATATCTTGAAAAGGAAGCGGCATAAGGTGTAGAACTCTTCGAAACCAGGAGATTGAGTCACGACCTTATAGCGGGTATAGCGATTTCATCCGTATCAAATACGGGAGAGCGATAAATATAGTCGCATAAACAAAGCGCAATATATTTCGTTCTCTGAGCAAAATGCGGTATGAAATCGCTCCGTTAAAGATATCGAGATGGGTGATCTTTGAAGCCCCAATCCCCACGAAGGAGGAATCAAGGCTATGTGAGCGTCGATCCCCACGAAGGAGGAATCAAGGCTATGCGAGCGTCGATCCCCACGAAGGAGGAATCAAGGTCGTGCAATTTATGAATGCAAGTTGTGAGTGAGCAATTTGACATAAAAATCTCACCAGCAAACGATGGTGGTACGCCATCGCGAGATGGAGTAGCAGTCGGCCCTCGAAGCGTGATCTTCCGGCGACATCGAAAGTGCAAAAACACGACGAAAGGTCAAATACATGGCTAAAAAATCAGTGAGTATAACAGCAGGAGCCCCCGTTTGGTCAGGTCGCGGCTCATTGGCCACGACCGGGGCACCAACGGACGACATAGTCCGACACAACACAGCCGAACAACCAAGCCCGGCCCGGCGTTCCGGCCCATGACCGGCCAGCCAGGCGCTTCCAGTCGCGACCGTGGTTAATTATTTCACGGAAGTAAAAGAATCATAATAAATAATGAAAGGAATGGATCTTATTCATTTGAAGCAAATGTAGAAGGAACTACAACCGGTTAAACATCAAGTCTATGACAAAGGATTTGCCGCTCGCCGGTGACACTTCACCATTGTAAGCACGGTGGAGTTCTTCCCGCAACTCACCAAAGACGCTTCGCCGGTATTCAAATTTCTTCATTGGCGCAATCTAGTAATGTGAAGGAAGCGGTGGCTTTGACACGCTAGTTTTCCTCCGCTTCGCCGAACCCGAAGCTTTGGCTTTCTTCTCAAGTTCCCTTCGTAATTCGCGATAGGTACCAAGATGTTCCCGACGACGCCGAGGACCTCGCTTCATCGCTCGACCGACTCGTACACTCGCTGCAGAAACTTTTCAAAGTCTTCTCCCTTGAACGGTCCCGATTCCCCGGCGATTGACATGGGTGTGGTACTCACCCACTGACGCAGTGACGCCGCCATAGGAGTTCGCGAAAATAACCTCTTGCTCGATATTCTCCTCTCACAATACGCTGCTCACGAAGCCTTGATCCGAGCTCGCCGATGAGTCGCACCACCTCATTGCATGAATCAAAAAGGCTAAACTCTCCACACGGTATGCAAGAGTTAGCCCGACTAGTGAGCTTTTGCTCACAACGATTAGCTAGCCGAGGGCCACCAACATCAATTTCCAAGCTACTCAATATGAATGGGCGGAAGACCATAAAGGTCGCCCATCTAACCTCGATAATAGAGATCGCTGTTTCAAACCATTCTCCAACAAATGAAGGAGACCCATCACGTAACCGAATCGAATGCAGATTTTGGCCCGGCAATCTCGCGATAGGTTGAATCCGTGGAAGTGGTCCGTCAAGGTTAACTCGAGGCCTCCACCCACCCTATACTCGAAGGGTGGAAATCACGGTTTCGGCCAGTACGTAAGGAAGGCGGATCGGATGATGGAAGCGATCCCTCGACTCATCATCCAAATTATGATAGTAGGCTCAGCTTCACCGGTTTCTTTCCTGTTCGCCAAGGCTCCGCTCTCTGTGGAAAGAGGTGTTCTCCTGATGACCTTAAGAATCGAGACTTGATATTTGGAGCCTTGAAATAGGCGAATACTCATCGAGCATCCGCCACCACAAGAGAACAAAGGGTTAACGATCATTTAGGAGGAATATCTTGAAAAAGGAAACGGCATAAGGTGTAGAACTCTTCTCAGAAACCCGGGAGATTGAGTCACGACCTTATAACGGGTATGACGATTTCATCCGTATCAAATACCCGGAGAACGATAAATATAGTCGCATAAACAAAGCGGCAATATATTTCGTTCTACAGAGCAAAGGTACGGTATGAAATCGCTCCCGTTAAAGATATCGAGATGGGTGATCTTTGAAGCCCCAATCCCCACGAAGGAGGAATCAAGGCTATGTGAGCGTCGATCCCCACGAAGGAGGAATCAAGGCTATGCGAGCGTCGATCCCCACGAAGGAGGAATCAAGGTCGTGCAATTTATGAATGCAAGTTGTGAGTGAGCAATTTGACATAAAAATCTCACCAGCAAACGATGGTGGTACGTCATCGCGAGATGGAGTAGACGGTCGGCCCCTCGAAGCGCGTGATCTTCCCGACGACATCGAAAGCTGCAAAAACACGACGAAAGGTCAAATACATGGCTAAAAATCGCTGAGTATAACAGCCAGAGCCTCGCTTGGTCGTCGCGCTCATTGGCCACGACCGGCACCAACGGACGACATAGTCCGACACAACACTAACAACCAAGCCCTACCGCAAGACAGCGCTCGTCATGACGGGCGCCTGTTGCTGCGTCACAACCAGCTTCAGCGCCAGCGCCACGACCGAAGCCAAGCTGTGCGCCGGTCGCGACCGAGCGCCTACCGCTTGCCGCCACCGAAGCCGGCTGGCCGGCGTTCACGGGCCGCTCATACCGACGCCGACTTCTCTTCCTCCGTGCATGCATACACCAACAACAAAAAAGAGAGAGGAAAAAGATGAAAAAGATCTTGTAAAACTCGTGTGCATACCTTGTTGATCGAGGAAGATAAGGCGGTGAGATGAAAACAATAGAGAAAGAGCAATGTGGGGCCTAGGTCAAAGAAAAGGAGGATCATGGGTATTTATAACAATCCCATATGGACCCAATTCTCTTTGAATAAGGAGTCCTATTTGATAACAAATAGGAATTCTAATGGAGCCCAACCGACATTTAAAAGGAGTCCAAATCAACCCAATAATTCATCCATCCCTTTCCTAAATATTTGGAAAGATTTTGGAGATGTTACCTGGCATAATTCTCCAAATATTCTCCCAAGTGGCCTAATCTTACTCCAACTAGGATTACGGTATAAACTGTTTCCTAATTTATCGAAGTTCAGGAAGAATATTTTCACAAAAATATTCTTAGGGATAACTCGATCAGACGGATTGCATCGGCGCCAATCAGCGTCGCCTAATCCTACTCCAACTAGGATTACGGTATAAACTGTTTCCTAATTTATCGAAGTTCAGGAAGAATATTTTCACAAGGAAGCGGCATAAGGTGTAGAACTCTTCGAAACCGGAGATTGAGTCCGACCTTATAGCGGGTATGGCGATTTCATCCGTATCAAATACGGGAGAGCGATAAATATAGTCGCATAAACAAAGCGCAATATATTTCGTTCTGAGCAAAGAATGCGGTATGAAATCGCCCCGTTAAAGATATCGAGATGGGTGATCTTTGAAGCCCCAATCCCCACGAAGGAGGAATCAAGGCTATGTGGCGTCGATCCCCACGAAGGAGGAATCAAGGCTATCGGCGTCGATCCCCACGAAGGAGGAATCAAGGTCGTGCAATTTATGAATGCAAGTTGTGAGTGAGCAATTTGACATAAAAATCTCACCGACAAGCGATGGTGGTGCGTCATCGCGAGATGGAGTGGCAGTCGGCCCTCGAAGCGTGATCTTCCGAAGCGACATCGAAAGTGCAAAAACACGACGAAAGGTCAAATACATGGCTAAAAATCGTGAGTATAACAGCGAGAGCCCCGTTTGGTGGTCGCGGCTCATTACAGCAAGGGGCAAACAGACGACATAGTCCGACCAACACCTGCCGAACCAAGCCAGCCCGGCACCAGGCGTTCGGCCGCTGACGGCCAATGACCCGGTAACGAAGGCAAGCCAGCATGGCCTTCAGTCTGACAAACGCCAATGACTGGCCTTCGATGTGACCAAGCGCCAACGCCGAACTCCGGTGCTCCGGCCGGCGCTGGCGTCAGCCGTCGCCGTACCCTCCGCCGCCCGAGCGCCTGGGCGACTTCCTCTCCTCATGCATGCATACACCAACAACAAAAAGAGAGGAAAAAGATGAAAAGATCTTGTAAAACTCTCGTGTGCATACCTTGTTGATCGAGGAAGATAAGGCGGTGAGATGAAAACAATAGAGAAAGAGCAATGTGGGGCCTAGGTCAAAGAAAAGGAGGATCATGGGTATTTATAACAATCCCATATGGACCCAATTCTCTTTGAATAAGGAGTCCTATTTGATAACAAATAGGAATTCTAATGGAGCCCAACCGACATTTAAAAGGAGTCCAAATCAACCCAATAATTCATCCATCCCTTTCCTAAATATTTGGAAAGATTTTGGAGATGTTACGGCATAATTCTCCAAATATTCTCCCAAGTGGCCTAATCTTACTCCAACTAGGATTACAGTATAAAGCTGTTTCCTAATTTATCGGAAGTTCGGAAGAATATTTTCACAAAAATATTCTTAGGGATAACTTCGATCAATGCGGATTGCATCGGCGCCAATCAACTAAGCCTAATCCTACTCAACTAGGATTACAGGTGCTGTTTCCTAATTTATCGAGTTCAGGAAGAATATTTTCACAAAAATATTCTTAGGGATAACTTCGATCGTGCGGGTTGCATCGACGCCAATCAAGTCGTCGCCCAATCCTACTCCAACTAGGATTACGGTATAAAGCTGTTTCCTAATTTTTAGAAGTTCAGGAAGAATATTTTCACAAAAATATTCTTAGGGATAACTTCGATCGTGCGGGTTGCATCGGCCAATCAAGTCGTCGCCCAATCCTACTCAACTAGGATTACAGTATAAAGCTGTTTCCTAATTTTTCGAGAAGTTCAGGAAGAATATTTTCGCAAAAAATATTCTTAGGGATAACTCGATAAATGCGGGTTGCATCGGCCAATCGGTCATTAAGCCCAATCCTACTCCAACTAGGATTACGGTATAAGCTGTTTCCTAATTTATCGAGAAGTTCAGGAAAATTATTTTCACAAAAAAAATATATATTCTTAGGGATAACTTCGATCGATGCAATTGCATCGGCCAATCAACGCGTCGTATAATCCTACTCCAACTAGGATTATGAGTATAAACTATTCCCCAATTTAGCGAAGTTCCTGGAGAATATTACCATGTTCTTAAGGATAACTCGATAATCTTCAATTTCCTCCCGCTGTGGAAAAAGTTAATGAATTCTGCCAAGACTTATATGGGCGCCGAACAACCTTGAAAGAACCCCCAGCGTATGGGATTAGATGCGTCGCCGCCGGGGCTACCAAGCGACAATTAAGGTGGAACAAATCCGGAAAAATACCTCCCACCGTGGATGAATACACTCCAATGAGGAGTACTACAGTAGCGACGCCAACCGACGCGTCGTCGAAGAAGGATGCACCGATCAACGGTTCAGATCCACGTAAGATCGCACGCCGGTCAACGCGTTACACTCGTCGATTGAAGGCTAAAACCCATATAGTTTGAAGCCAATTAACGCGTCGTAGTGAAGAATTCCCCGATCAACGGAGGAATCTCGATGGTCAATTGGACGACAATCCACCGACACAAGTCAACATCAAATAAACTCAATTAGCTACGGTTCGAAATTCCAACAACGGTCAAGCAATAAATGCAGCACCGTAACATCCCAGGTATCCTACAAAGCACTGGAGAACCTGAGAGAATTGGAAGAATCAAACACTGGAGCCAATCTCAAAAGAAATCTATCTACCGACTTCTGGTCAGGATCTCGACAACGGTCAGGCAAAAAAAATACAGTACCGTAATGCTTTCAGCTATCCTACAAAGCACTGGAAAGACTGAAAGGAGTGGAGAGATTGAACGCCAAGGTCATTCACAAGTCCCATCACACCGATTGAAGGGTGAAGGGCTCATCATGTCCAAAGCTTCCCAGACTCATCAACAATCGAGACTGAGACGCTTTGGAGAATATCTGTGGCGTTAAAATTGCTTATCAGTGCCCGAACGAAACTCGTGACGGTGGGTTAACAACCAACAACCCATTCGACAAAACCGACGCCGCATAAAGCAAATTGACGAACACATGAAGTGGGTCAGCGAGCGGCGAATCAACGAGGCTACGTGTTATGGAATGAATCCAACAAGCGAAGCTTCAGCGAGATCGATCGGATTCAACGCCAACGACCGATTTGAACATTGACCGATCGTCACTTAAACCGTTGGCGGGATGAAACCGATCAAAGAGAACCAAGCACGGACTTAGAACCACGACGACAAGAGCGAACGAACGCCACGTAAAAGTCCAAAACCAAACCGAAGCCAAAACGGCCCTCCGAAACCGGACACCGTTTGGTGTCCGACAATTGGCCGGACAAATGGTGTCGACAGCGGACACCAAGTGTCCGACCAATGGCGGACACCATTTGGTGTCCGGCAAGCGGACACCATTTGGTGTCCGGCCAAGGCCCGGACACCAATGGTGTCCGGCCGGCCGAGACAAACCCCCCCCTCTATTGTTTTCCTATAAATAGTTGGGGGGGTGCTCATTTGCAAAAGGCTGGATTTTTGAGAGTTGGATTTTCTGATATTCTTGAGAGAGCCCTCGCGAGATCCACGAGCCGTCGACGACGCCTGAAAGCACCGACGAGCACGTCCGATCCACAAACCGCGAGGTAAGCGAACTCGGGTCGGCTACAGAATAGCGCTGTGATTTCTCCTAGTAGATCTCACCCGCTCCGGCGATCCTCTCCTTCGTGAGTGTGATCCCCGAAGGCGATCCTCTCCTTCGTGAGTGCGATCCCCTCGGTAACCGTTTCCCTCGTGAAGCGAGCCCACCTGCGTCTGTAGTTCGAACCGGGTTTCCACGGATGCGAATTGCGCGGTAGTCCGCGGACGAACAAAAGTCCCGACAGGCAAAGAACCCACGCAAGCGAGGATCCCGTAAAATAGAGATCCTCGTGTTTGTTCATAAAAGGAAGAAATTGTAATTTTTGTTTTCATTGTACGCCTGAAATAAAAAGGCATTTGTTTTGTTTTGAATTTTGTTGTAGGCCAACGAAGCTGTAAACGAGTTCAAACGAGCAATGAATAACAAGTCTACTTTTACCGCGAACAAGGGAGCATTCAGCTTGAAGAGATAAGCTTGGAGGAGTTTAAGAAGAGCTTTTCGGAAAACTTTTTGGCCTTGGTTAATTCTTTTACGGAGTTCTCAAACTCGTTAGAGTTTTAAACTTGCTTTGCAAGTTCTTTTCAACGTTGTTCCACGAGTCGAGACGTTCGGATAGTCAACGGGATACAAGATTCAAGCTCCCATCGCTACCGTGAAGAACCCAGGTTAAACAAAGGGAAGGATCTCCGTTGATCTTTCCTTCTTTTGTAAATCGGGCGACCGATCGAGGAATTTTATAATTTCTTTTGTCTAAGTCAGTTAGAGAGGGATTACTTTGAGAGATTATATTCATTCTTTTTCTAAGTCAGTTAGAGAGAATAACTCCGATCTTACATTTCTCAAATTTTCTCGCGAACAATGAAAAATTAGGAGAAAGAAAAGTTTCTATTCTGATCCATGAAAAAGGAAAAAAATACTACTAATTATATGTAATTACAATCCAAAAAAAACAGACCAACAAACTGACCACCGACCAAAAAAATACAGATCACTGATCTATATTCCACTTCTCCTCTCTTCTTCTTCCACTTGCTACCTTCTCCTTTGATGTTCCTCTTCTTCTTGAGTAGAGCTAGGCTCATATGCCCTCTGTGCATTGAGCTGGGATGCTGCTGCTGTGAGGCCCTGTCCCTCCATCGCCTTCCTTAGATTTTTGTAACTTTTCCTGCTGAGGAGCCTGTCCATTCATTTACATAGTGAATAACAGAGTTAATAATAGTTTCAGCTGATGTGGATTCATTTTGGAAAATCTTATTGTTGCGTGCATGCTATATGCACCAACACACAGTGGGGAACACAGATTGCCAAATGATTCTGTGTTTTGTAGAGGTGAGAAATTTTCCTCTGGAGTTAATGAGATCTTGGCAGCTATTCGGCCAATCATTGTGTGATAATATAGCTTTGAAGAAACCCCATACATTCTCTATGAAATGACAGTTAAGAAATAGATGTTCTGAGTCCTCCAAACCATTCGAACAGAGAGAACATGTTGGGTCCCCTGCCACCCTTTTTTGTTTAGGAGGACTTTGGTGTTCAGTTTGTTGTGGTATAGGAGCCAGTAGAATATTTTAACTTTGAGGGGAAAAATAGATTCCCAGATTTGCATAGAGATGGAGGAGTTAACCCCTCCTGTAACTAAAAACTTATATAAAGAGTTCACTGAGAAATCTCCTG
Source organism: Asparagus setaceus (assembly GCA_012295165.1). NCBI lineage: Eukaryota > Viridiplantae > Streptophyta > Magnoliopsida > Asparagales > Asparagaceae > Asparagus > Asparagus setaceus. Next base: position 25,753,175 of record CM022704.1, on the reverse strand, counting down.
AGTTGGAAAGATTCCATGAGGGGGAATCAATTGCTCCTGATGTGTCAGAGACTCTGAAGGAGGAGAGGAATATTAGAAGCTTTTGTTTGTCCAGTCTCTGATACTCCTGGATAGGTCTCCTAAGAGCTGGATGCCAAACCCAGATGTTATTATACAAGGATCCTTGGGAGGAGATAGTGACATTCTGGGACATAGCCAGGGAGTATGCATGGGGAAAGAGGCTACCCAAAGTGTTATTTCCAACCCATTTGTCTTCCCAGAACCTAATCCTAGAGCCATTACCCAATTTCCATGTGATACAGTTTGAAAGGGTTCTCGATATGGGTGATATTATTCCAAAGAGTGAGTTCACTGACTTGTGCTTAGAGTTTTGGATAGTGGATGATCTTTGGGTGTAAAGAGCTGAAAGAGTAGAACCAACTAAAGAGTGTCTCTTGATGGCATGCCATAGCCATTTAGAGAGCAAGGAATTATTCAGATACTTCAGATCAGTAACACCAAGACCACCCTCCTTCTTTGGTTTGCAGACCACTTTCCATTTAACCAAATATTTCATAGCCGCATTATTTGTAGATCCTCCCCATAGGAAATTTTTCTAACTCTATCAATTTTCTTAATGAGCCAGTCAGAAAGCTTATAAAAAGACATATAGTAGAGAGGCAAGGAGGATAGCACTGCATTTATCAAAATGAGACGGCCACCAATTGATAAAGTACTACCCTTCCACTGTGAGAGCTTAGTTTTAAACTTCTCAATAAGAGGTTGCCAATCAGATTTGATGAGTTTCCCACATCTCAGTGGTAAGCCCAGGTAGGATATAGGTAAGTGCTTCCTGCTTACATGAAAGGGAAGAAGCCAATTTGTTGCCTCTATCGATAGTTTACCAAAGTTGACCAGTGAAGTTTTAGCATAATTTATGCTGAGGCCAGAAATATTTTTAAAAATGTAGAAAATGGCCTTGAGGACAGATATCTCTTTGGGGTTTGCATTAGCAAAGATAAAGGTATCATCTGTAAATTGCAATGTTCTGAGACTGGAAATGGAAGCTGGCAGAGGAAGAACAGAAAGGTTCTTATCCTCTACATTTCTTCCTATCATCTTGTTAAGCACATCAGCAATAAGGATGAAGAGCATGGGGGGAGAGAGGGTCTCCTTGTTTGAGACCTCTCTTGTAGGGGATAGGAGAAGTGAGGGCTCCATTAACCATGATGGCACATTTGGAGGTTGTCAGCATAGCTGAGATCCACATGCACCATCTAGCTCCAAAGCCTCTAGGAGTGAGCAGATTAAGAAGGAAATCATAGTTAACATAGTCAAAGAATTTAACAAAGTCTACTTTGATCATAGCTACTTCTTTTTTGGGTTTGGCACATCTGTGGATAATCTCATGAGCTATCAAAATAGAGTCTAGAGTGGATTTGTCACTTTGAAAAGCTTCTTGGGTTCTGTCTACCAAAGATGGGAGATGAGGAGAGAGTCTACTTGCTAGTTACTTAGTGAACACCTTGAAAATGCAATTGAGAAGGCTAATAGGCCTGAATTCTCTGGTTGTGGCTACATCAACCGATTTAGGGAGAAGGCAGATGTTGGCCATGTTAAGCTTATGAAGGGAGGAATGGTCATTGTACAGGTGTTGGAAGAGTTTTATGAGATCATTCTTCAAGGAGCTCCAAAAAGTCTGATAGAAAAGCATTGATAGACCATCAGGGCCAGGGGCTTTGTTGGCATTCATGCCGAAGATAGCAGATTTAATCTCTTCTTCAGAGAAAGGCTGTTCAAGATGAGAGAGATCATAGTTTTGGTTGGGGTACAGAGCATTCCAATTAAGATTTAAGGTTGATCTGTGCTGTTTACCAAAGATGTTTGAAAAATGGTCATGGAATGCTCTTATTTTTTCAGATTCAGATAGCAAGAGCTTCCAAAGTGAAAAATAGAAGGAATGAAGTTTTTCCTCCTACGATGAGATGCTGTTTTGTGGAAGAAAGTAGTATTTGCATCCCCCTCCTTCAGCCACTGAATCCTAGATCTCTGGTGCTAGTATATCTCTTCTTCGTTGATGATAGAAGAATAAGCAAGTTTAAGCTCCTTCCTAGTTTCAAGCTCTAAAATAGTGAGAGATCTAGTCTCTTCAGACTTATCAAGATCATCTATCTCTTTAAGAATTGAGAGCTTTCTATTGGACATGGAACCCACTTTATTCTTCTTCCACCATATGCATTATAACTTGCAAGAAATATACAAAAACGACAAACAATTAATAAATAGTCATATTACCAATATAGTTCCTGTATAAGGATGTTGGGTGTGGATCGAACATGACATGTTGGGGGCATTGCTTGGAAGACCAAGTATAAGATAAAACTACCTTCATACTATGGTGTTGAATGCTCAAAATAATGTGTAATTGACATGTCAGGATCTGCCAGAGACATTTGAAACAATGATAATCAAATGGGTTCCTTCAATAAGATGTAATTAATTGAAGTTTTTGTTTATTTTTCCACCAAAGAAATCTATTAAACCTAAGAGTACATATCTACAAGGAGTTAAATTGAAACAAAGTTGCCAGAAGCTGACTTTTATTTTTATTTTATTTTACTTTTTCATGTTTGTGCATGTGTAAATGTGTGCATCAAATTAGGAGGGAAGGTACGTTCAATACACAATTCACAAACCATAGATTATTTCCAAGTGTATTGTTTTAAAAAAAAAATCAAGAATTTCAGAATCTACAATTCAAAAAATGGGATATGCACATCTCAAAGAGTAGAGTGTCTAGAGTTCTAGATGAACCTATTCCCAGGATTGATGGTTGCATCGGTCTGAATACAACCTCCAGTGGTTACTCCAGCTTGACTAAATATATCCCGATCAAGTCCGCGAATAACACCAAGTGTTAGGGTATGGTCAAAACCAAATTGGTTTCCAATTGGTAGGCATTGCTGACCAACTCTTAAAACAGCTGACTTCCCCACTTTTATTGGCTTTAACAGATCTCTAGGAGCTTCCACCTATTATACAAAATATAAAGAGATGGAGGAAGTCAAAAATCTTAGAAGGTCCAAATCCCAACTTCATAATCAACAATCAGGTATCTTACATGACATGGAAAATAGTGTTAGTAACATATTCAATGATCATCATAAGACGAGCATTCGGTTATAATCTTTTATATCACAAGGATGGAAATCAAAAAATATTTTGAATTTATAACTTTATCTTAATTTATTTAGCTATCAGAATTTCCATCATTAAAACATTACTGACATATGTTCTAGATGTATGTGTTGTGGAAGTTAGTTTCTAGAAAACCCCTATCTAAGTTTATGGTCGTCAACAAAGAAAAGTGAATGTTAACTTCCTGAAATTGTTAACTTCTTGAAAAAATGGCCTAAAATTCACAGTACCTCCTTTAAATTTAGGCTACTATTTATCTACATAGCTTAGAAGTCTATGGATGCTCGCTTGATTAACATTGCTACCATTAGAAAGAGTATCCATCAACCAAATGAAAAACTAAACTCAGCAGCTATTTAGCATGGAATCTGAAATGCTCAGCTGCTGACAATGTCCTGATGGAATCATTTCATCCATTATGTTTTTTGATGTACACTTAACGTGTTAAAAAGAAGCATGTACCTTTAAGATTGCCAAATCCTTAGCGTGGTCCGCACCAATCAGCTTACCCTCAAAATTCTTTTGTATCCTTGAATAAATTATCACCTTGAGAGGAGGTTTATCCAACATATAAAAACTAGCCTAATATAAAAATGAAACAAATTTTGTTTATATCTAGTGGGAAACTCACCCTTCATAGGCAAGGATATTCACTCGTGCAACAACTTGATCAGGGCTTGGATTCCTTGAAAGAGCATTTCCAACCACTAGGGCAAGATTCACAAGAAAGAGCATTTCCAACCACTAGGGCAAGATTCACAATCATGGTCTAGTTATAAAATATACGAATAAAAGCTGAATGCGCAAGATTAGTTTACATAAGTCACATGAAAATTATACATAGAACTGCTAATGAACACTTTCAACTCAAAATAGAGTAAAAATAAGTACAAAATCAGAGGAACAAACTTACAATAATTCCTAAACAATGGAATTAGAATTGAAATTATAAATTTCAAATTCTATAATTGTATTTTAGGATTTGAAATCAAATCCTAGAATCCAAACACAACCTTATAGCATTTAAAATTAGCGTTTATTAAATAGATTGGGTCGGATAACCTGTTTATTAAACGGATCGAGTCGAGTAATCCATAAAATAAACGGATTTGATTTCGTCGACCCGAAATTGATCCTACCGGACCCGTTTGCCACCCTTACTGGCGAGCCTGCCCCATTTGAGCTTTAACCCAACCAACTACTCTAATTCTAATAACCAAGCCTAATGGTGGTAAGAGTACCGCCTCGTCTGTCATCCTCCGCTCTCCTTGCGACCGCAGCATCAAGAGCAGAGAGCACCGCAACCCTTAGCGTCACCGGAATCATCAACCGGTCAAAGATGTCGTCACCGCCGCCGCCGCCTCCTGCGTACACGACTCTCAAAGATCGCGCCACTTTCGAGCGCGAGATTAAGAAGAGCAAGTTCATCGCCATCGCCGCTCCCATCTCCGACGAGCGATCTGCCCATTCTTTTCTCAACGAGGTTTTCTTAATCTAATTCATTTTTATGATTTATTATTATTCCGTTGTTCTTAGCGTTTGGTTTTTTATTGTAATGAGAAATGTTGTTTTTATAACCCTCATTTTCGATTCCAATCCAATGTTTATGTTCCTTTGAATCGACTTGATGTTAATTAAAATTGGCCTATAATTTGGGGGAAAAAGGTTGTAATTTATGATTTCATATATGCAATTTAAGTTCTTCTTGTTAACAATTTACATCCCAAGCAAGTGATGGAATTATTGACAAAATTTTGGTTTCAAAATGAAGCTGACTCATTGTAGAGCATTAGATTTTGCAGGAGATGAGAAAAAACCTTGACGATAGCTATTTGAAACCGAAATATGCAGGTAGAGGATACACCCAATAGTTAAGTAAATCTTTCAACCACATTTTTTTACGAGATGTTGGTGTTTATTCATCTTCACCTCCATGAAGGTTGACGAAGTCGTGAAAGTGAGGATTTTTCTATTAAATCTATGAAGGACTCTAGTGAAGAGGGTTTGATTTTCCAAGAACTACTGATGTAATAAATCCATTGTAAAAATTTATGGATTCACGACTTAAACCAGGGTTTCGTAAAGCGTTGAGTGCTTCTGGGAGCTGGACCCAGCACTGAGCAGCTAGAGGCTTAGGTGGACGCCAAGGTGCTTGTTCTCCTTTTCTTTTTTTAAAGTGGGTGTGAAATACTTAAATCAGAAAGATGCAAGAAATTATTGATAAGAAGAGGGTGTCATAATTTCTGTAACAATCCCATTCTATTAACAGTCCCATTTTATTAACAATCCCTTATCCCATTCTATTAATGGCTAGGCTGACAGGCTCCTAATGGCGTAACAGGCAAAACTAATTGTTTTTAAAATTAAGGTCATGCAGCAGCATCTCCATTTCTATCTCCATTTAGATTGATCCTAGGCTTCTATGCTGTTTCCAGTCCACAGTGTATGGACTGTCCATATGCAAGTCCTAGGCACATTCTGAGTTGATCACGATATTTTTTATCATGGCAGTTTTGCCGGCAACATCAGGTATCCTCCTATTAGGTCCATTATACTAGCACCATTATTCATTCCTTTACCCACTAAGTTTGGGTGTGCGCAGGAACTTCATATGCTTAGGAAGTCTCCGCGACATAATTGTTTCACTGCCAGTCATGTTAGCCCTCTGCAAGTTAATGCTTACCCCTGGCTGATGCAAGTATTCCTCTGCAGATTGGTGCTAACTCTTTATGATGTAGTGAGCTTCTTGATAAGAAACCTAGAAACCAGCTGTTAAGATGGTGTCGTGTTTTTATTGTCTTACCTGATATGTCTAGGAGTCTATTACCTGATTGTTTTGTGACAATATATTTTCTTCTTTACCTGTGTAAATTGTTCAGTTTGTAGATAGTCTAATGGGCCTTAGTCAGACGGTAGAAAAATGGAAACTGAAGAATGCTTGAACATCAGCATCTTTGGTGATAGTTTTTGCATTTTAAATCATAACATGCTTAGGATCTGAATTGTTGGTTAATAGTTTCTTTGTTTTAATCTCTCTTTTTCTTTAATTCAAGGTTCAAGATCCTCGTGCTACTCACAATTGCTGGGCATACAAGGTAATATATTGTTGATCAGTTAGTAAATTTATGGTTGCTTACAATCTTTATGTTCCTTATTTTCTGGCAAATGAGTTTATGTAGCTCAGAGATCAATATCGCAGTAATGATGATGGGGAACCTTCAGGTACAGCTGGAAAGCCAATATATTCTGCTATTGTCTCCTCGGGTATCGATATGGTGATGGTGGTTGTCATTAGGTGATCATTACTACTTAATCTAGTGATCCTTGATCCAAAATCTCAGTTCCCATATTTTAATAATTTTTTGATATTCTGGTAATTTAGTTCACAGAAAATGATCTCTGTCATTTGACAGTCACGTCTAAATTGTTTTTTCTTCATACAGGTATTTTGGAGGTATAAAGCTGGGAACTGGAGGATTGGTTAGGGCTTATGGAGGAGTTGCTCTAGAATGCCTCAAAAGTGCTACAACTTGTTTTGTAAAACCCAAAGTAATAAATTGTGCTCTGGCAGATTGTATTTTCTTTGTCTTCTCTTCGAGAAACGCCTTCCTAAGGCTAATGCCAAGTAGAATAAACAAATAAGACTAGACGTTTCATCTTTTTTAAAAGCTCATTATAATACTTGACTGTTATATTGCAGGCCCCAATTGGTGTTGAGGTGCCATTTGAATTGTTGGGAACTGTGTATCATCAGGTGCATATCCAGTTGGTAGAAAAACATTATATGACTTTCTTTGGTTCATGGATTGTAGAATAGAATCATGACTTCTTTTTTCAAGTACTAATGATGAGTTTGAATGCATATTTTGCTTGTTCACTTGTACATTGTAGTTCTTATTTTTTATCTGCAATTTTATGTTATTGATTCCCAAATTCATCTTTATTGTAAAATAAGCCCCCCAAAAGATAGATGGATAAAATAAGTCGCCCAAATCCTTTAAAATTTTAACTAGGCGAACCGATTTGGTGTGACTTGAAAGGATTTGGTGGACTTATTTTTTTAATTCCATCTTCTGGAAGATTTACTTTAAAATGAAGATGAATTTGGGGAGGGGACCGATATTAGAAAAAACCCTTTTTATTTTCATTTTCTACTTGTTGGTATATTATTTTTAGTGTGCATGAACGCTTAGGTAAATCCTTCATCTAATTCAACTATGTGTCGAATTCACATACATATTATACATATTAACATGTGTATGCATGTGCTATTTACCCAAGTACTTCTAATGCGGAGCAGTACCCATACCCGACACGAGTCGTACCTATATCCATGCCCAACACTTCTTGGCCACTCCTTAATGTATGCATATATTTATTCAGATATGTACTCAATTATACAATGCTTGTTTAATTTAAAACATTCGTCATACACTTCTTGGATATGTATTCTACACTTGACATCCATTTTTGTAACTTCTTGGACAAGGGTCAAGTATGTTTCAGCCTTAAGAGCTATGATTCAAAAGGGTCGTTTACATATATAGCTCAGAGCTATGATTATATCTCATAAGTTCCCCTATTACAAATTTATCGTGTCCCGTACCCATACCCGTACAACGCACACATACCCTTGCAACGTAGGCATGTTGTGATCAAAATGAAGCAAGGTTATCGATAGCGGATAGCGTCGCGTAGCGGTGAGGCATCGCTAAGGCTATTTGGGACTATTGCGGCAAAATAGTGGTAAAAAGCGCAAAGTCAAATAGCGGTCTAATTTAGATATGTATAAATATTTAAAAAATAAGAAAAATTAAAAAAAATCTAGAAAATCTAAAAGTGCATATTTGATGATTTAAAGAGATCCTAAACATGAAATAGAATTGTAACCGTCACATAATACTGAAGACGACTGGAGGAGGAGTCAAAGAGTCGTCTTCGAGAAAAGGAGCTGAGCGGTGAGAGGATTGCAGTAGGAGGAGTTCACGGCGAGAGGAGGTGAGAGTAAGTGTTAAGGAAGGTGCCGGAGGCTGTGGGAGACGGCGGGAATACACCGAAAATCGCGGGAGGCGGTGGGATGGCGGTAATGCGGGTCGGGTTTAATTTTAAAAATAAACCTCACTGCTTTTAAATAGCGCCAAAAGCAAATTTTGCCCGCAATCGCCCGCTATTCAACGCTATGATGCGCTATTAGCCGTTTTTGCGAGCGAAAAGTGCATATTCCGCAATATGTCACCGCTATTGGGCGATAGTGTAGCGGGAAGGGACCGCTAACGCTATTAGCGCCGCAATAGCGGCGCTATTTACCGCTATTTATTACAGTGATGAAGGCTATAAATAGCTGTCGGAGAAACAATATAGACAAATAAATGCTAGTAGAGAATATACTGATAGACCTAAATTGCAATAACACTACAATCGCGGAGCACTTGTAGATAAAAGTATGCAACTGCAAGTGAAACACTAGTCATTGGTTAAATGGTTAGGCATTGAGTTAATAGTGTATTTTGTACTACTAATGATCATCTCTAGTTTGCTATTGCGCGACATGGTTGTATCAATAAATATAAAAACATCAAAATGTTAAAGCTGATAAAGATATTAGTGACAGGTAATCTTCTGAAAGCGATACATTTCAAGTTAGCAAATAAACTAAATAAGTTTTGGGATATGCTATTCTTATTTCACATTCATTGCACTATGTTTGGGAGTTTACTAATGGAGGGGAAGGAAAAAGAAGGGAAGGAAAAATAGGACAGGGTAAGGGAAAGAAAGGAGAGGAAAATATAATAACATGTTTGGGAGTTTAGTAAAGAAAATGGAGGATGATCATTTATTAGCCGTTAGCTTCATATCGGGAATCAAATCATATAGAATGGAGGATAATTGAGGTGAATTTTGTCACCTCAACTCCCCTCCATTCCCTTTAAAAATATCTCCCAAACGAGGTGAACCTTTTCACTTCCCTTCCTCTGTCCTTTTGGCTCTTTGAATTTATTATTATTTTTGCTTATGCATTGTAACATCTTATATAAATTATCCTTTCACCTGTTTGTCAGAATCTTTCCTAGTCTTGGGGAAAATGGAGGCTTGCCTCCTAGCGCAGTGGCTTAAGCGGCTGGACAAGCAACCCTAAATGTTCATGATTGAATGAGGCTTTGCTTGGGCTAGCTTTGACTTTGACCAAGGCAGAGATAGACATGACCGGATTAATACACAGGATTGATGGTTATGAGGTGGCGGTTCATTTAGCAAAATGAGCTACTAAGAGATAGAAGTGATGAGGTTTACACCTTTTGATGTGTCGAGGAGGGTGGGCCTTACCATATAGCTATATCTTGGTAGCTTATTTAGCAAATGAGCCATCACTTAATGCCCATTATTTCCTATATATATCGAGAGAGATGAGTATTCTTAGTTCAAACACAAAATTAATGCTTGGTAGTGACGTGGATGCTTCTCATCCACACATTTAGATATTCATTTAAAAATGGTCAATACTTGATAACCCACTCATTAAATAAGTGGATGAGAAGTTGTCACATCACTAGCAAACACCAAATTTAGTGCTACAAAGAGATAAAGGTGGTGAGGCCCACCCATATGATTTGACTTTTAGAGTGGGCCTCATAACATGGCTATCTTTTGATAACTTATTTAGCAAAATGGATCACCATCTCATACCCAATTTTTCATATATATATATATATGTATCATATCATATATATACATATATGTGATAAAAATGAGTATACTTGGTAACAAGCAAGCACAAAATAGGTGTTTGGTAGTGAAGTGATCACTTTTCAATATATATGATAAAATTGAATATACTTGGTACCAAGCACAAAATAGGTGTTAGATAGTGAAGTGATCACTTTTCATCCACATTTATAGTTACCCACTTGAAAATGGTCCCCACTTGATTACTCATTGAATGAGTGGACGAGCGGTGGTCACATCGCTAGCAAGAACAAAATTTAGTCCTTGGTACAAAGGATACACATATTCCTCTATATACATATGTGGGTGTGTGAAATATAGGTACCCTTGATACGTAGGATAAATTTGATCCTTGGTAGTGAGGTAGAGGAATCTCAACCGTAGATGTGGGTGAGATGAGGCGGATGGAAAGTACACATGTGTCATCTTTTCTCTTTTAACTTTACAATCTTAGATGAGCGGTTGAAATGCCTCCACCTCACTGCCACTGACCCACTTTGTTCTTAGTATGAAGATGCCCATCTCTCTCTATATATGTGTATGTTATATATATGGCAAATAATGTGTTTGAGGTGGTGAAGCATTTTTCTAAATGAGTGACCAATAGATGGACTTGTGAGGTGCACGCTACTAGTCACATTGGAAGCCTCATCAACTTTATCCATTGGTAGCTCATCTAGCAAAAAAAGCCGCCACCTAACAACCATCAAACCCATATATAAGAGGGAGAGGAGGATTCTTGGTACCAAGGACAAGCTTAGTCCTTAGTAGTGAGATGAGCACTTTTGAGCCACGCATTAAACGTCTTTACTTGAAAAGGATGCTCACTTGGTTTCTCAGTTTTAGATGAGTGGATGGGAAGTGATCACTTCACTACCAAGGACTAAACTCGGTCCTTGGTGACAATGATACCCATGTTCATCACACACGCATTAGTAGGGTAAAACTAATCAGATTCTAGTTACCCAATTCGGCTTGATCTATAATTGGATTAAGCTTTGTGACTCTTGCTTGACTAGTCTAGTGATTAAGTAAACTGAACCTAACTGAAGTATTCCTGTAGTTAATGGGTCTAAATTAAGATGGCATAATTAAAAAATTTCTACCAGCTATGTGCACAAAAGTTACTGCTAGAAAGACTTAAGTTCAAGTGTTTTCATCTCAAAGTAATAGAATGTGGTTTACTTAACTTATTGAAGTTTGTAATATATATATATATATATATATATATATATATATATATATATATATATATATAAAATTTTCAATAAAAGAGTAAGCGTAGGACTGGCGTCTGGTAGTGAAGCTAAATAACAATGTCACAACTACACAAATATTATTCTTATTTATATTATATGATAATTAATCATACCATCCGGTCAAAACAGGAAGAGTTTTTCCCTAATTGTTCCATTTATTAATTTGGTAAGGTTGGTCTATCAATGTGGACCTATACCCATCTAGGGCTTATCCCAACCAAATTTGGTGTCAGGATTGCCACCGTTTTCTTTAGTCGTCAAACTAGCTACAAGGTTCTCATCGTTCTCTCTTTCTTACAAAGTTACCATTGTTTATGGTTGATTGTGAAGAGGCGATTGCACTTCTTGTCGTTTTGGAAACTAACTGGAGAAGAATTAATTCATCTTTATTTTTCTGGGTAGTTGATGTGCCCAGTAAGCTCTGAATCTTATGCGTCGTGGACCGCATGATCAAGTTGAGGGTTGTCGTCGTGGACCGCATGATCAAGTTGAGGGTTGTCGGCATTTGATCTAACTTTTGCTTGAAGGAAGCTTCGGTTGGTGAAGTAAGTTGCTGAGTTTCTCGAGGATAATATTGATCCAAAAAAGTATAAGAGTTGAGCCTTTGTAGGTGAATGAACCCTTGAAAAACTTTTGGGGGCTAAGTTTCGGCTAGTGCCAAGCTTCAATGATAAAGCCACAAAGGATGCATAAGCAACCCGAGATGAGAGAAAGTCGATCACAAGCCTTGGACAGAAAAAAACCTGAGCAAATGAGAGTCTTCTCTGGAACTTTGAGTTAAAAGTGGAGCAAAAATTGAGCCCTTGAGATGTGAGTTAAGAGTTTCTATTTATAGAGGGAAAATTCTGCTTGACGCGCCCTTAAGTTGCACGGGGTTGCGCCCCTAGTTTGACAGCTTGCAGTGTACGTTGTTCTGACAGTTAGAGTTATACAATACTCTTTAGGAGAAATTTGTAATTAGACCCCTTCATTAAAATAGTTACCATTTTCGACCTATTTTAAAAGTATTTATTAAAATCGATAGTTTCAGCCATGTTAGCCTCGTGCGCTAAAATAAGGTCGACTTTGAAAAAAATATTTTACAAACTTTACGGGATTGGGAATCCCGTAGAGTTTAATTAATCAATTAAATTCCATGGGATTATAAATCCCGTATATACTACATTTATATAATTTCCAACAAATTAGATAGTTTGTTCTAATGGTCTTAGGTGCTAGGCGTAAGACTTGTTTTAAATGGCTGTGGGTTCAAATCCCACGTTTGTCATTTGTTTTTTTTTTCCTTTTCTATTTTATTTTAGTAAACTTTTGGAAATCTCATACGGTATTTCGAAATTTTATCAACATTGAAAGGAAAAAATTAAAAAGTAAATACAAATTTTGACAAATGTGAGATTTGAACACACTACCTTCCAAGGAGAAGGCTAAAAATATAATCTAAAACCACTTGACCCAGTGTGACATTTGTTAAAATTTGCATAGAAATATTATATATTGGATTGCCAATCCAATATAATTAGTGACTTTGCTAATTACATGGGATAATGAATCCCATAGAGATTAATTACCAATTACACTCTACGGGATTCACATCCCGTAGGGTTTGTAAACAATTTTTTTTAGAATCGACCTAGTTTTGGCGCACGATGCTAACATGACTGAAACTAGATCTATTTTGATAAATAATTTGAGAATAGATCGAAAATGATAATTATTTTTGTGAAAGGGTCTATTTTAAAAATTTCTTCTACTTTTTAGCAAAAACTGCAGTTTACGCTGGTGAAATAGCCTCACGTAATGTCGATTACTTTTTGTAGCCCCACGTAATCGATTGTGGGCGTTTTGTGTTTTCTGTTCTGCATTCTTCTGCCTTGTTGCTGTCCTGACTGCTAGTGACTGTTAGAAGGCTGACGTGGCATCCCTTTAACCTCATTAACCTCACGTGCATCAGGGAGTTGCTAACCTCGCATGTGGTGCGAGGCTGATAGCCTCTCTAGATGATTCAGCCTCATGCATTAGATGTTAGCCTCACGTGACAATTCAAACCTCGCGTGTAGGTTTTGAAGCTGATTCTCATCTCGCATTGACCTAGGGTTCTGTAGACTTGTTCCTTTAGTCAATCATAGACTCATTTGACTTTTGACAAGTCCATTGGCCATATTAAATGACCATTTTGCCCTTGGTGGGTCCCACATAGCATGTGAGGCATTTGATTAACGGTCTGACATTTTTGACCATCTATAACCATTACCTTATAAACATGGCACCAACTCATAAAAGACTGATGTCAGATTGAGAGCTGTTCGTTAAACCTTCAATTCATTAATGGATCTCATTTCTCGTAGTGAATCCCACTTTCAGGGGATGATGAAGAGGATGAAATCAAACACCGAATAGAATTTGGCTCTATCCTTGCATAGTCTAATCATATAAACTTGGTTTAGTGTCTTTACTTTAGTACGTGTATTGCAATTGTCGAAGAGTCTCCACAGAAATGAGATACACTTGGGATATCACTAGGCAGTTCATGTGGGCGATTGAGATTATGTGGGTATTTGCTGCTTCATGGATTTTGCTAAAACTCTGATGCTTTTGCCATGTTGAGGATGCCTACAAATGATATAAACCGACTTCTAACTATGTTGTTTGTTAAAGTGGAAACAGTATGTAGAAGTTGACTTACAACGTATACCCTAATGAATCCACATAATTCAATTATTATATAAGATATTATTACTCTTAGCACTAGTGGAGTGATTTCTGTATTTAGTTATGACTCAAAATTGATTTCTGGTACTTCACTGAATTGTTGACAGCTCCAATCTTTTCAAGTTGAGAGCATTGAGCAGGACTATGATACTGGAAAAGATGGCATCACCATGATCACTTTCAAGGTAGATTATGATCGAATTGAGGCCCTGGAGGATTCACTCAACTCCTCTTGCAGCAGAAAGTTGGAATTTCTCAAACATTAGAACCGGCTTTGGTTGAAGTTGAATGGTCCATGATCAGATGACTAGGAATTCGCTCCTAAAATGATGATGGGGAATCATAACTTCAAACTGAATTGTATCATCTGTTCCTTGTCATTTGTATCTGCAATTTTAGCAGGTAAAGATATTCTTCCATAAGAATATCTTTACTGTTTTTTTGCGACCATTACCTTAGTAAATATGTATGTACCAGTTCATGTGACTATGAGATGGTTTAACCTCTATACATATGCAAATTTTTCTGTCTTCAAGAATGATTAATATAATGATGAATTATTTCATCTAGTTTTAGATCAGTCAAGTAGGGACACATCCCCAATTGAAAGTTTCTTGCTTACTTTATTCAAGTTAACAAAATTATAACAAATTCTGCTTGTTCCTTCATTGTTTTCATTTTTTCCTTTGAATATTTAATGCAATGGATTGGCTTGTAATATTGAAGAAACTGGGAGCGAATAATTTTTGCCATTTAAACAAAATCATGTGGGAATTCTGTAGCCTCATATTTTGCTTGCAGTCCTGATTTTCTTTGGCATTTGGCATGAGTAGAAGTGTGAATTTTTTTTAGTATTGTGGAAGCAAGTTGGGTGTTTGATATGTGAGATGGCTGTCAAATGGAGAATAGATTGCGCGAACAGATTAGACAACTTACACAAAAAGAATAATTATAACGTGGTTCGCCAAAACAATCTCTATCTACTTGTGAAGGAGAAAAGAGGGGTACACTATTAGTAGTAATGAAAGGGCTATGCCTACGAAAAAAATCCTAACGAATTCCAAAAGCCGACTTTTTTTACCACAAGCAAAAGCTCAATAAATTTTGAGAATGGATCTGTGCTCTACCTACAGTTTTGGTTTCCGATATATGCTGTGGCCTGCAGGACACCAGTTGAGCTCCACAAACAGCTCTTGTAAGTACTACTATTCACTTTTTGTTCATAACAATTATAATTTTCTATTCATTAATCATGAATTTAGTTGTGTTTTTGTTGCTTTCTCGAAAATGCATCCTGGAAGTCAAGCAACTTAGACTGAAGTAGGGTGCATTTTTCTAAGAATTTAATGCATTGACATTTCAACTTGGTTATCCGTCATTCAATGTTTTAACTTCATCACTGGATAATATTTTCAGCATCTTTTAATTTGAATTTCTTTGAATACATTTGCAAATCTGTATAATTTCTTATTACACAAAATTGTCTGTGGTCTGCTCCTAGAATTAGTGCAAATTTTCCTTACTGAAACATGCCTTTGCATTAATTTCTATATTCCCTTGAGTTGCTTGATCTGCAACAGGCCCAATCTCTTAAAGTTGAGGATAAATCAGAACTATGATACTGGTAAAGGTGGCTTCACCATGATCATCTTCAAAGTAGATTATGATCGATCGAAGACACCTGGAGAATTTCGATCAAATCCACTTGCTGCAGTAAACTAGAGTCCTTCAGCCATTAGCACTGGCTTTGGTTACATCTGTTCTTCTTGATTCATGATCAAATTGTTCGAAAAGTACAACTTTGGGAATTATGAAAGGAATATAACTTCATTGATTGTATCACCTGATTTCTGTCAGATCGCCTGAAATTTCAGAAGGTAAACTTACACTTCCCCTAGAATACCTTAACTTCCCTGTGTATATAAATCTATATGTATCTCTTAGATGTTTCAATCCCTATATGTGCTAATATTTCTCATTATATGGTAAATAAATCTGATCATTAGTTATTCGTTTGGCTAGTTTTAAGAATGTTATTACTGATTTACACCTTTAGTTTACTGCCTGGAAATTTCAAAATCAGTCAATCAGTACAAATCATAAATTGACTGAATTTTTCATGTTTCTTAGAGCCTAGCAGCGTTATGATTAATAATGCTTTCCTTTATATAATAACTACTTATCCAGTTGTAGCTACTTTTTTTCTTTGTTTTTGTGTTCTTCTAACTCCAACAGGCTGGGTTGTAATATCAAAGATACTGGTGCGTGCCTATGTTGCTTGGGTACTTCTATCATGAAACCATCCCGAGTCATCTCTTACCCGTACCCTTACCCGACACTTCTTGGACACTCCTTATATATATGCATACATTTTTCAGATGTGTACTCAATTGTATAATGAATATGTTTAAGTTTGAAGCAACTATAAGGAAGCCAATAATCCAGCTGATGATTATTACAAATCAAATAGACCTGGAGAATTTCGATCAAATCCACTTGCTGCAGTAAACTAGAGTCCTTCAGCCATTAGCACTGGCTTTGGTTACATCTGTTCTTCTTGATTCATGATCAAATTGTTCGAAAAGTACAACTTTGGGAATTATGAAAGGAATATAACTTCATTGATTGTATCACCTGATTTCTGTCAGATCGCCTGAAATTTCAGAAGGTAAACTTACACTTCCCCTAGAATACCTTAACTTCCCTGTGTATATAAATCTATATGTATCTCTTAGATGTTTCAATCCCCTATATGTGCTAATATTTCTACGTATATGGTAAATAAATCTGATCATTAGTTATTCGTTTGGCTAGTTTTAAGAATGTTATTACTGATTTACACCTTTAGTTTACTGCCTGGAAATTTCAAAATCAGTCAATCAGTACAAATCATAAATTGACTGAATTTTTTCATGTTTCTTAGAGCCTAGCAACGTTATGATTAATAATGCTTTCCTTTATATAATAACTACTTATCCAGTTGTAGCTACTTTTTTTTTCTTTGTTTTTGTGTTCTTCTAACTCCAACAGGCTGGGTTGTAATATCAAAGATACTGGTGCGTGCCTATGTTGCTTGGGTACTTCTATCATGAAACCATCCCGAGTCATCTCTTACCCGTACCCTTACCCGACACTTCTTGGACACTCCTTATATATATGCATACATTTTTTCAGATGTGTACTCAATTGTATAATGAATATGTTTAAGTTTGAAGCAACTATAAGGAAGCCAATAATCCAGCTGATGATTATTACAAATCAAATAGGTAGAAGCAATATAATCGATAAATACAAACCACATAAACCTCACATCACAAACGAACATAACAAACTAAAGGTGAAATATTTGATCAGCTCAATGACCCATAAAAAGCTATAAATTAACTCCATTAACATCAAGAATTCAAGATGGCCAAGGACTAGTTGCCGCTTGAGGTGGGGAAAGGAAAGGAATAGGTGGTATCTGCACTCCAGGATTAGTTGGAATGGTTGTTGGGATTGTAGGAAATGGGGGAATGCCCGTAGGAATGGAGGGAATAGTTGGTATTTGAGCAGAAGGTAGAGGAGGCAATGTTGTTGGAACAGTGGGCATTGTGGGAGTTGCAGGCATTGGTGGCAGTGCAAGCTTAGGGAATGTGGCCGCTGGCATTGGCGGCAGAGCTCCCATTGGAAGTGTAGGAATTGTGGGGAGAGGAGGCGGTTGAGTGGTTGACAATGGAGGCAGCACCGGCATAGGCAGTGTTGGAATGGTAGGTCAGGTTGATGCATCCGGTGCTGGGGTGTCTAAGAGATGGCGAGCTGCGAGGCTTGCATTAATGTTTAGTAGGACTAGAAGGAAAGTGAAGGTGATCAAAGTATAGGAGGCCATAATTGTAAACTACTAAACATGCCAAAGTTCTTTCTTCTTTGTATTGTGTAGAGCAATCTCTAGGTTTGAGACATATTTATGCAGAAGAAATGTGGTATAATCTCTATGGAGTCCGAAATAGGTAATCTGTTATGAAATGTAGGTGTTCATTGTTTGTTCACCTTCTCATCTAATTTGCTCCTTATGTCAAAGTGGTCTAGGTTGGCTGTTTCATTGGTAGTTAGTTAGAGGATTGAGCTGCAAGTTTGACCAAACAGTACAATGAAATATTTGTTTTCTTATGCTACTTCATCCTGTAGTAATGACTTTATCCTCACTTTGCGTCAGTATATTAGTGAAGGGTTTAGAAATTCCTCTTTACTGACTTATACGTAAAGAATTAACTTGTCGTGAGCATCATATCCTGGCAATGATATGGCTAATGGGTCACATCAGTCATGTCTAACATGTCTGACTTGTCCTTAAATCTTATGGACCTGCTTTAACTTGCCTCAATTGAAGCTGCTTCTGACTTCTTAAGAACACACTCAATTGTCATATTCAAATTGCTGTTCGTTCTTATTTTCTAAGTCCTCAGTTATGGTTTAGGGTAATTTCACAAAACTACCATGAACTACTTGGGACTTCAAAAAAAGGATTATCATAAACTATTTTTATTAGTGAAAACTACCACGAACTTTTATATCTGCAGAAAAATGCCACACATATCAGAAAATAACAGTAGCGGTGTTAATGACATTGTTAAAAAGTCTAAAATACCCCTAACAAGTAAGAAGGGGGAAAGAATGAGAGAGCAGTTATATAAAATAAATAAGGGCAATATGGTCCAAAATGTATCACATGTATATCATGTGCCAACTTACAGTAATGTCTGACAGTCAACGGTAGTTTAATAAAATTGTTTATGTTCTTTTTCTCTGATTAAGTATAATTTATGAGACTTTTTGTAAATGCTCTAATAATTTATGGTATTTTTGTGAATTTTACTCTATGGTTCACAACAAAATGCTCAACAAGGATATCTAAAGTAAATTACTGGTTTCAATTTGGTCCAGAAAATCAGATTGAGACTGTCTTTTCCAATTTCTTCAACAAGTTATTTTTTTCCTGTTAAGTGGAGATATTTCTGTATAGTATTTATACTCTATAGTCCATACTAACATTAATCATTTCTGCACTACAATAAACCTACTATTGATCTTTATAAATATTGCCTAACAAAATCATTGCCTTTCATAAATATGAAATCACCAAAGTTCCTGTTCGTAACTCAAAAAATTGGGTAATTTCAATACTGTTTGAACCTAGATCTGATTAGAAAGGTGAATTAAAATCAATCTTTTTTGTACATTCTTGATAAATATAATTGTTCTGTTTTGTATTTGTTATTTGTTATTTTTAGGAATTAACCTGACTGCTAATTTTAGCTGAAATGAAGCAATTAACTAACTTGTGAAATTGCTGGTTCTATATCGTGTCTTCCTTCAGTTTAATGCTTTAATCACCATTAATGGGACGTTACAATTATAGCAGTTACTACCCTCTATGTCTACCCTTGTTTCTTGGCGTGCTACTTCACTCGCGGATTACAATTATTCTATTTCCTAAGGTAAGGCAATGGAAATATCAATTTTTGATTTTTGAAAATCTTTCATCCACCTGCTGAACAGATCAATTATTGCGTATTTTGATATTGGCCTTAATGAATGAAATAATTTACGCCTTCTATCACAGTTTTGATTTTCTTCTGTAGTTTTTGTTTTCTACAGACATCTTATTCTATTTCAATTCACTATTTAACTTATTAAGAAATCGTGAAAAGATTTATTGTTTATGGCTAATTATTTTTATTAGAAAACATGTAGAAAAGTGCCACGACAATTTTTTTGTTCAATTTTTTAAAGCAATTTGTTTGTTCAATTTTAGTCATAACTTTTATGAAGGAAACATCTCTTTGGCAGGATATATCAAGTGAGGCCATGCGATAGCATGCCTGTCATGTGGATTAGAAGAGTTGTTTTTCCATTACATTGACATTTATGGCTCTTTTTTATCATGAGTGGGGGAGGTTTTGGTTTAGATCAGACAGTGTAGGCACGACTTCACCCATTTTTTATTGAACTATATACCACCCAGATTGGTTAGAACTGAAGTCAACCTATCTATTAAGCCTGTCTATTGAACTACGTTGCAGTTGCGATGCACAGTAAAGTTGTATTTGGGACTGCAGGAATTGTTGAGAGAGGAGGCAATTGGTTGGTTGGCAATGGCGCCAATGTAGGCATTGACAATGTTAGTGTTTGTGCAGCTGCTCCTTTTGGGGTATCTCAAATGTGGCAGGTTTGAGGCTTCCATCAATTCTTGCCGAGGCCAGAGTTTGAGCTAAGATGAACTCAGGTGTAAGAAGCCATAATTTTAAAATGCTAAAACTTCTAGTTATCTACCTCTTGGAGTTGTCTAGCTCTTTCTGTGTTCTTTGTGTAGATCAATCTCCTAACTCGAGCTTATTTTATGGGATAAAATGTGGAATGATCTCTTAGAGTTGGGAAATAGGTGATCTGTTGCTAATAAGTGTTTGTTGTTTGTTCAGCTTCTCATTTATTTTCTTCCACTACCCTCAGCTGTTTATTTGCGGGAAGTTAAGAGAATTAGACATGTTCACTAAATGGTTCCATTAGTTCCAAAGTGTTACTTTTCCAGTGGCAAGTACTTTAACAACAATTTAATTCTCTTCTGATCTAAGATATTAATAAGACTTACAGATTTTTTGTTCTGTTGACTTCTCCATTAAGAATTAACTCAAATATAAAACCAAATACCAAGTTTCTTCTGAAAACATATCAGAGATGAAATACACACTTTTGATTTGCACACTTTTGATATGCCAACATTTGTTGTCAGGTTAAACTTATAAAATAAAAATAAACAAAGCCAATATATACCAAATTGTGAAACAAATATAAGGAAGCCAATAATAGCCCCAAATTAGAGCGCTATTTGACTTTGCGCTTTTTGCCGTAATAGCCCCAAATAGCCTTAGCGGTGCCTCACCGCTATGCAACGCTATCCGCTATCGATAACTTTGCTTTTAACTAAATTTCTTTCCTAGTGAAACTTGACCATGGGTAATCATCTTTCAAAGTCGGACTTGTTTCTTTTACCTTTCCTAACTGTTGAAATAAGCTTTTAAAACATGCCATATTACGTCAGGTTAATCTGATATAGTGGAAACACTGTAGATCTTTCTTAAACAAATATAAGGAAGCCAGTAACCAATTGATGAACTATTACAAATAAGCATGTAAGCAACATAATGTATAAGCTCGAACCACAAGAACCTCATATCACAAACAAACACTTCAATCTCAGGACTGAACGCATCCTACAAGCTCAATAAGTCGCATATCACACTAAGGTAACTCCATTTATATCGGCATCAAAATCTTCAAGGACTAATGGCTGGCAGAGGTGGGGAGAGGAAAGGAAGGGCCGGTATCTGAACACCAGGAATAGTTGGAATGCTTGCAGGAATGGAGGGAATTCTCCGTATCTGAACAGAAGGCAGAGGAGGCAATGTTGCAGGAAATGTGGGGATCATGCGAATTGCAGGCATCGGCGGCAGTGCAAGCTTTGACAATGTAGCGGCAGGCATAGGAGAGAGAGTTTGCTTGGGAAGGGTAGGAATTGTTGGGAAAGAAGGCTGTTGGATAGTTGGAAATGGGGGAAGACTTGTCATTGGCAATGTGGTAATTGTTGGTAGTGTTGGTGCACCTGGTGATGTTGGGGTGTCTAAGAGATGGCTAGCTGTGAGGCTTACATCAATGCTCTTTAAAGCTAGGAACACAGCTACTATGGTCCTGTTGCGAGAGGCCATGTCATAAGGGTAAGAGTAGAAGGCTTAAGTTGATAGGTTTGTGCTCCTTTGTTTTGTGTATCAATTCCTGGGGTGGAGAATATATATGAGTAGGAATGTTTAGGTGTCTTTGAAGTATAGGGAATTGGTGACATGTGGCAAAATTTAAGTGTAATTTTTTTGTTCACCTTCTTATCTCTTCTGCTTCCCCTACAGAAAAGAAAAATTCTTATTAGGTACCAAGTAAGTTGTTTTAATGGTGGGAAGTTAGGTAACCTATTGTGGCACTTTAGAATATTTGTCTTCTATGGTTACTTTATTTTGCAGTAATTATTTTCATCGTCTCTCTCCTGTTTTCTAAGATTTTTTACTCTTACAATAGCTACTTTTATCCTATCTCTTACCCCTGTCATCAGTGCAGCTTTTAGAATTCTCTCATTGTTGATTTCTGCATAAAGAAATTCACTCATTTTTTGCATCATAAGGATTTGATATGAATTCCTTTATTATCAGGGTATGAGTAAGGTCTCAGACATCTCGGCTCTGGATTAGTTCTCATGTTTCGGTTATCTTCTGCTCTGCAATTAATGTTTCTTTGTTTTGCAGTAATTACTTTTATCATGTCCCCTATTTTTTTTATTTTTCAAAATTATTGTGTTATGCCTCAAATACAGTGAAGTTGTAGAATTTTCTCTCCCTATGATTATGTGCAGCTTTGTAAGGATTCATATGAATTTGGTTCATTGGGAAGATGTGTAAGATCTCTGTCAGAACTACTGCTCATGTTCATTGTATTCGTACTCATGTTCTATGTTTGATGTGAAATAATCAACTCCAATTTTAATCAAATTACTCGAGCTTGAAACCAAGAAACTTCACCCCAAGTATAACTGCCTCATGCTCAAGAGTTAAAAAGAGTATCCAAAAATACTGTGGCTCAAACTTCTCTGTTAATTTTACTGAGACTCAAGCCTTATTTTGTTTTTGGGGCTATAAATACTCTTTAACTACTTATATAATTATATTTCGAGTTTTTTTTGCATAAAAGTTAAAGTCTCCAAGCTGATGATTGCTGATATGTTTAAATGTATATTTTATCAGTTCCATATTTGTCTGATCATTCAGTGATTTAGTTCTGATCCAGGCATATCAGGTTCAAATTTCTGGAGTTAGGATCCAGGAAGATGCACCAGTGGTCCAATTGGCAGGAAGAACAGAGGGTAAAATCCATTTGCAGGTGCGTTTTCTCTTCTATATGTTACTAACATGGTTACCAATCTTTTGCTTGGGCAATGAGTTTCCTAAAAGTATATTTTATAGGCTAGAAAAAGTTTATAAGGCCCCATTTTTTGAACTTTGAAGTGTTATTTAATGCTTTTAATTTTTTTTGAAAATCACTTAACATATAATAGAAGAGTAAAATGAATTGATTCAACCATAAGAGTTGGTTGAATACTTGAATTCAGACCTTGCATTCTTAAGCATAAAAGTAAAAATAGATTTTTAATTAATAGTCTGTTAACAGTAGTCTCAAACTGTTAGTTTCTAGGCGTAGGACTCCTAGTTCAGTTAAAATTGAAAATTACAAAATTAGCTTTATTTAGAAGAGAAAAATCATGATTAACTTTGCATCTCATTATAATTCGGGATCTTCGAAGACTTCTTATTAGATAATAAAACACCACCAAAGTATGAACAAAATAAATAAATTAAAAATTGAAGATTTGATCCTCATGTATGCATCATTGTGAGCTTTCATAAATCCAACTATGCCATCATAATAGAAAGTTATGTCCAAAACTACATGGTCGTATCAATTGTCTTCTGATGATCAAGATGATCCGCATATGCTAGAAGTATCTTCAGCAGTAAAATGAAAAAATTTCAATCACAGAGAGAGAGGGGGTAGAAGGTAGTTCCACTGTTTAACAACTCAAAGAAGAAATTATGTCAGCTTTTTTTGTGGGCGAACCAGATTGTTCTACCGTCAACATTGTTAGAAACTTGTTTTATCTGGATGTGAGAGGAAAGCCATGGAAGAGTACCACAGGAAATTGTATATTCCCTTTCCTACTACGTTCATTTTCCATTGTTTTTCATTGCTCTATGCATCTGACATGCTTTGTATTAACAATGGAACGCTAGTTTGTCAAAGTTGATTAGCATTTTCCTATTTGACTTTACTTTTCTAACATGCTGCAGACAGGTAATACTTCTAGCATTTGTGTTTAAATGAGAAGGATCAGTTAGTAGAAATAGACTTCTGAAGATTATAATAAGATTGTGGAGATTAAAATGACACAATATAATAAAATATGATCAAATCTCAAAACAAATACAGGGAGATCCTATGATAGAACGCAGATGAATATTACAAATAAATAAACAAGAGCAAAGACAATGTATGAACTCACAACATATGTCCTCACAATCACAAACAGTCACAACATACTCAATAAGCAAAATCTACAAGCTCCTAAAACCTATGCAAATATCCCTGGGATAACTCCGTCAATTTATCAATGTTTCATGGACTAGCTGCGGCTGCTAGTGGTGGGGAGAGGAAAGGAATGGGTGGTATCTGGACACCAGGAATAGTTGGAAGGCCTGCAGGGATGGGGGGGATAGTCGGTATCTGGGCAGAAGGCAAAGGAGGCAATGTTGTAGGAACAGTGGGGATTGTGCAAGCTTAGGCAATGTAGCGGTTGGCAATGGTGGCAGAGTTGGCTTTGGGAATGTAACAATTGTTGGAAAAGGAGGCAATTTGGTGGTTGGTAATGGAGGCAATGTTGGCATTGGCAGTGTAGGATTTGTGGGGATAGGAGATTGTTGGGTGGTTGACAGTGGATGCAATGTTGGCATTGGCAGTGTAGGAATTGTAGGTAGCATTGGTGCTGCTGGTGATGCTGGAGTGTCTAAAAGATGACAAGCTGCTTGGTTTGCATCAATGGTTATCAGGGCTAGAAACAAAGCTAGGTTGATCCCATTGCAAAAGGCCATAGGTGAAAAGAGTAGAAGACTTCTTGGTTTCTGGTCCTTTTTGTGTCTCAGTATTTGGCTCGGAGACCATAAATAGAGTAGGAATGTTGAACTCTGTTCTGGAGTAGAAGGAATTGGTGATCTGTGGCCAAAATGGGTGTCAATTGATAGTTCACCTTCTCATCTGTTTCTTCTTCCACTGGAAAATGGCCTGTCTAAGGTAACGTTTGGATACCATGGTGTTTTCCTTGTTTCCATGGTAATTTTGTCAAAAATAAAACACTATGGTAACGTTTGGATACCATGGTGTTTTCCTTGTTTCCATGGTAATTTTGTCAAAAATAAAACACTATGGTAACGTTTGGATACCATGGTGTTTTCCTTGTTTCCATGGTGTTTGTGTCAAACATAAAACATTATATGTTTGAAAACCATGGCGTTTTTTGAGCTAAAACAACCTTAAACCAAAAACACAACACTTATTTTAAAACACCTAAAAGGTGTTTTGAGCTTGGTGTTTTGGTTTTGGGTTTGAGGAGATGGTGCTATGATGTCTAACATAATATATTAAATATGATTAATATAATTTATTATCAACATGCTTATTATATTATATTATATTATATTATATTATATTATAGTTATTTTATATTATATATATTATATTATATTATATAACATTATATTATATACATTATATTATATTATATTATATTATATTGCATTATATTAAATTATACTATAGTTAATCTAATATATTAATCACTAAAATATCTTACATAATAATAATATAACATATTAAATACTAATATTTAATATGTTAGTAATGTATTATATATCAAAATAGATAAATTAATATAAAAATAAATAATTATAAAATATAAATATATCAATACAAAATACTATTAAATAATATATTAATAATAAATAATAATAAAATAATGATAGAACAATACACTATACAATTGAATAAATATTATATTATATAATTCTTACAATCTTATTATTTTTAATAAATACTATATATAATTAATAATTATAAAATGTTATATAATAGTAATAATTTAATGATAAAACAATAATAGAACAGTATGACAAATATTATTATAATTATAAAGCACATATTATATAATAGTGTAACATAATATGTACAAAATAATAATATATGATATAATAATAATATAATTATATAGTAAAATTATTTATTAAGAATAAAATAATATATTAGTAACAAATGTTAATTAAATAATAATATATTCATAATATAATAAAATTATTTATATCATGAATTATTAATATATTATTATAGTATTAATAAATTCTAATAACTATAATATGTTATATAAAATTAAAGTATTAATAATATATTAATTTACTAATAATATTTTAGTAATAACACAATGTTAATATTATTAATAATATAATATTATATTAATAATAGTATAAAATATATTAATAATAGAATAATATTAGGTAAATAATAATATTTAATATATAAAAATAACAAATTGATATACCACGATAATTAAAATATATTTTTATTTGAAAATAATATTTAATAATTGTAATATAATAATAATATATTTAATTAAAATATAATATTATTACATTATACTATAATATATTTTATTATATTGAATATTAATAATAATATAATAATATGAAACAAATATTATTACATTTTAATTATAATATATTCTATTATAATTAATATTTAATATATTAATAAAATATTTAATATTAATGTTATACAGGGTCTAACTAGTGTTGACAAAAACACTCACCATAATATTTTGAAAATATTTTGGTGGGGGGGGGGGACACAACACCATTGTGTTTTTTAAGAGGTATCCAAACGAAGCCTGTTGACTAAGTGGTGGGTTGTTTTGTTGGTAGGAAGTTAAAGAACTAAACCTGTTGACTAAGTGGTACTTTGGAATATTTGTTGTTTAACATAACTTCATTCTGCAGTAATTGTTACTTTTAGGGGCTGTTTGGATGCTTTGGGGAAACTAGAGTATTCATGACGCCATATGGAAAGTGGTCATCCACCTCATCACTTTCCATGGGAGTTTTTACATTGTTTTGTTAGGAATCTTTATGAATCCTAAAATGATAGCATTACATTGTTTGGATCACATAATGTAAACTTGAAAAATGATAGTTATGTGGACCCCATTCAAAAGGTTCATTTTATCGTGGGTGAGATTACCTCCATAAACACAAAAACTCCAACAATCCAACTTATCTCCCAATTAATATCTAAAATAAGAAATTTGACATCTCAAGATGAAAAAATAAATTGGGAATCCTAACATGATAAAAATATCTTGTTTGGCTTATTGAAAATGATAAAAATATCTTGTTTGGCTTATTGCATGTTGTAATTTGGAAAATAATAGTTTTTTGGCTTGTTTGTTGTAATTTTGAAAAATTATAAAAAATTTATTAGGATTTTTTCTACATCAAGATCCTAAATCTTTCATAATTTTGAAATTAGCCCCTCAAATCATTAAATTGCAATTAGGTCCCTTAATTGTCAAGTTATTTTGAAATTAGTCCCTCCAATCAAGAATTGAAGTAGCAGTTGGAGGGATTAATTTAAGACAATTTATGAGAATTAAGGGATCTAATTGCAATTTTATTTACATGAGGGACTAATTTTGAAATTTTTAAAGAAAGAACCTAATACTAACTTCAACGTTTGAGGGGCTAAGTCGAAATATGAAAGATTAAGGGACAAACTTGACAGAAAAACCTATTATTTATTGTTGTTAAGATTTCACAGAGTGCAAGAAACAAGTAGTTCGTTTTATTTATTTATTTATTGTCCCCGCTGACAGGTCTGTTAGCTTTCCCACAAAATCACTCCCAAATGGAATGCTTTTGCTTTTCGGGACACCTCATCAAAAAGTGTTACAGGTCATCTATTTACCATGTGAAAAAACGTGCTAACAAACAATGTAAAATAGAGATTAGCTGACAGTGTGCCCCAGAATCTGACAGCTTTCAATGATTTTCATTGCAAAAAAACTGCAACCAAACAGCCCCTTATCATCTCTCCTGTTCCCTAAATTACTTTCTCCTGTAATAATTACTTTTATCCAATCTTATGTCCAAACAATGGTAGACGTCCTAAACTTCTCTCTCTTTGGATCCTACTCTAGTACTTTATTTTGGACAAAATAATTTATAGCTTGACAGCTGATATTTGACTTTATTTCTTGTATTAGCTAATTCTTGTCTAGTGATTTGTTAGGAGTTAAAGACTCGAATTTCATTGGTATGAGCCTGGGAGTGGGTGCGCTCATACAAATAGCATATGCGTTTCTTTTGAAGTTTCTGGCTTGTTCATTACATTTACACTCAGGTCCATGTTTGTTTTGCAATAATCAACTTCTTTATTAATCAAATCAATCAACTTCAGAGCCAAGAAGCTTTCTCAAATGCTTGGGCTTCTAGTTCAAAGTGCTGTTATATATAGAGTTATCTTCCTGCATGTCAAAATAAAGTCTCCAGTCTGATAACTGCTAATATTTATATTTTTAAACCTGATAATGACTAATGTTTTTAAATATATGTTTTAATCTACATTCATCTGATTATTCAGTATGGATTCAATCAGATGCAAGCATAACGGCGTCAGGATTTTGGAGTTAGGATCAAGGATTATACACTACTGGTCTATTGGCAGGAAGAATAGAGGTTAGAAATCTATTTGACTACTACAACTTACTTGGTTCCAGAAGATTGACCTCTTTTAGAACTAAAATAGTTTTCATCATTGTACTGCCATGTCGCTTGCAATATGTATACTGGTTGTGCATCAAAAATATCTAGTACTAGTCATATGTCCTCAACTTTGAAAAAAATCGTTGTATCGCCATGTGCCATGCTGTATCTGTTACTGGTTGGGCATGAAAAAATGTATTTACCAATCTGATATGTCCTTAAACATTGATACCTTATCATCTATTTTTACAAGTATATGCTGGAACGGAGGAAATACCATGAATACCTAGAACTTGAATCTTCATTTCATTGAGTAATTGTTGCAACTTATCAACTTGGTCTATTATTTCTGGGGAGCAATTCATGAAGATCGACAGCGTAGGCTACAAAACATTTAAGGGCTTATATTTGGCAGTGATGCTGAGACTGGTGATGTATCATGATTGCACATCTCTCTTTGTTTGGCATCTCTAACATTGTTCATTGACAGGTTATGAGCAGATTCATCCCTAGGAGATCTGCCTAGTTTTTATGATACCTTTATGCACTAGATCAGATGGTCCTGAGTTTCTTTCCTTTTCCTTTTTTCCCTCAGATGGTTTAGTAGTTAGAATCAGGTTGGGAAACTAGGAATATTTTAACTATTTTTCTACTACTGAAAATTGGGTAGAACAGTGCCATGAATGGACTCTTCAAAGTCAGAGTTGTCTTTCCCCTTTCCCCTAGGATGAAATAAACCTTTAACAATTGTATCAGACTAAACTCATATAATGGAAAAATTCGAGATGTTTAATTTGTTAAAACAGATGTCAGGAAGCCAGCAATCAAAACAAATAAACTATTACATATAAGAATACAAGGAGCAACGTAACATATAAACTCAAACCACAAGAACCTCACGTCACAAACAGACATTACAATCTCAAGACTGAACACATCCTACAGACTCAATAACTCACATAGCACACACTAAATTAAGTCCATCCATGTGGACATCAATATCTTCAAGGACTATTGGCTGCTGGAGGTGGAGAGAGGAAAGGAAGTGATGGTATCTGGAATCCAGGAATAGTTGGTATTCCAGCAGGAATGGAGGGAATAGTTGGTATCTGAGCAGAAGGTAGAGGAGGAAACGTTGTCGGAAGTGCAGGGATTGTGGGAATTGCAGGCATTGGTGGCAGTGCAAGCTTAGGCAATGTAGATGCTGGCATTGGGGACAAAGTTGGCATTGGAAATGTGGGGATTTTTGGAAGAGGAGGTAGTTGGCTGGTTGGCAATGGTGGCAGTGTTGGCATTGGCAGTGTAGGAATTGTTGGTAATGTTGGCGTAGTTGGTGATGCTGGAGTGTCTAAAAGATGGCGAGCTGCAAGGCTTGCATCAATGCTAATCAGCAAGAGAGCTAGGATGATCCCGTTGTGAGAGGCCATAGTTGTAATGAGCAGAAGGCTTAAGTTGACTGGGTTTATGCTCCTTCGTCTGTGTGTCAATGTCTGTGATGGAGCCTATATATACAGTGAGAATGTTGAATGATGTCTCTGGAGTAGAGGGCATTGGTAATCTGTGGAAAAATTTAGGTGTCATTTGTTTCTTCATCTGCTCATCTGTTTCTTCTTCCCTAATGGAAAAGGAAAATTCTTGTTGTAGGTACCAAGTGGGTTATTTTATTGGTGGGAAGTTAGAAAACTAAAACTGATGATTAGGTGTTTCTTAAGAATAGTTGTCTCTTATTGTTTACTTTATTCTGTGCTAACTATTTTTGGCATGTCTCCTGTTTTCTAAGATTACTATCTTGCAGTAAGTACTTTATCCAAGCTTATGGCCAGACATCAGTGGACTTTCATTTTGGACAAAATAATTTATTTCTTGACAGTTTATCTGTTAGTTTCTTTCCTTGAATCTGCTAAGTACTGTCTAGCTATTTGTTAAGACTTCTAATTTGCATCATAGTTTTAGTTTTCTCCCACATCTGGTTCGGAAAACATGAAGAAAGTACAGTTAGTGTTTACCAATTAATTCTATTGTGGACCATGTAAAAGTATACAGTAATGAATGATAGGATCATCAGTGAGCTTGTGCATATAGGATTTTGCCATTTCTGTTAGAATCACTTTTTTTTCATTCATTAAATAGTGAGTTCTATGTTTGATGTGCAATTATCAACCCAAATTTTAATCAAATCAAGCCAGTTAGGAACAAAGAAACTTCAACCAAATACTTTGGCACGGGTCTAACATAATTCCTTTTATATAAATTCCCAATTATTGATTGTTCTTTTTTTTTCATTTTTTTTCAGAAAGTTATGTTGTTGTACCACTTTCTATGTTTAGAGATTCTTTTTTATATATTCAAACCAGATAATTGCTAACGTTTTTACGTAAATGTTTTTAAACCCATACTCATCTGAATATTAAGCATGGATTGAATTCAAATCCATAGAAATCAGGTTCAGGTCTTTTGAGTTAGGATACGGTGATATATGTTAGTGGTTCATTGGCCAGATGAACAGGAACAGAGAGAGAAATCCATTTTCAGGTACATATGCTCTACTACAACTTACTAACTTGGTTCTTAATTTCCTGCCTCAAGAAAATTTCTTGAAGACAGATGTTGTGGGTTACAAAACTTTAAAAGTTCCAGGGGTTTAAGTGATATTGCGGATTTTATCTTGAAAAAACACTTTAAGAGAAAATAGAAGCATGAGAATAACTGGGACCGAAGTTTCTAGTAGCTGTTCTATATTAGTAGCATTGTTGAAGCTTCTCATTGCCCTAGGAGATTATACGATGAGGATTTAAAATCTTCAAGATCATGAGAATCTTCAAAAAACTTAGTGAAGAATTTCCATCAGATTGGGAGGACACAAGTTTTCTTTACATCTTTTATGTCACCATAATTGAAAACCTATTTTCTGGCCGTCGCACGAGGAAAGCCTCAAAAGAGTGCCATAGAAAATTTGATATTTCCTTTTTACTCGTAGCAGGTCATTTTCTGTAGTTTTCCATGCAACAAAACCTTGACCAATCACAATCATGTACATGACGTGCAGCTTCTCATCCATTTTCGCTCCACATCACCTGACATGTCTTGGTGAAACTCAATATCTGGGAGAGAGTTTGATCAAGGAATGGTTAGCATCTTTCTGTTTCACACTTCTAACGTGCTGCAGCTTGGTAATGCTTTTTAATGTTTTTTCCCCAAATGAGGAGGACCAGTCTATAGAAGCGGGCTTCTGAAACGTACAATAAATCGTGGGAGATGAAACTGACGCAATAAAAATGAATATGATCAAACAACCAAACAACTATAAGGAAATCCCATGTTCAAACAATTACTAGTATTGCAAATAAATAAACAAGAAGCAGTACAATGTATAAACCCTCCACATATAAGCATCACCATCACAAACAATCATTAGAAACTAAAGACGAGAACACCCTGCAAAATCCAAACTCTACATATATCCCTTGTATAACTCCATCAATTATCACTGTCAAAGTTTCATGGAGTAGCAGTGGCTGCTGGAGGTGGAGAGAGGAAAGGAATTGGCGGTATCTGGACTCCAGGAATGGTTGGAATTCCAGAAGGAATGGAGGGAATAGTTGGTATTTGAGCAGAAGGAAGAGGAGGCAATGTTGTAGGAATTGTCGGGACTGTGGGAATTGCAGGCATTGGTGGCAGTGCAAGCTTAGGCAATGTAGCTGCTGGCATTGGTGGCAGAGTTGGCATTGGAAGCGTAGGAATTGTTGGGAGAGGAGGCAATTGTGTGGCTGGGAATGGTGGCAGTGTTGGCATTGGCAATGTAGGAATTGTAGGTAGTGTTGGTGTTGCTGGTGCTGCTGGGGTGTCTAAAAGGTGGCGAGCTGCGAGGCTTGCATCAATGCTCATCAAGGCTAGAAACAGAGCTAGGATGATCCCATTACGAGAGGCCATAATCGAAATGAAGAAGACTTGAGGTTATTGGGATTATGTTCCTTTATTTTGTGTATCAATCTCTGCGATAGAGCCTATTATATAGAGTAGGAATGTTAAATGATGTCTCTTGAGTAGATGGAATTGGTGATCTGTGGAAAAATGTAGGTGTCATTTGTTTGTTTACCTTCTCATCTGTTTCTGCTTTCATTGTGGAAAAGGAAAATTATTGTTTTAGGTACTGCATGGGCTATTTTATAGGTGAGAAGCTAGAGAACTAAAACTTGTGACTAGGTGTAGGTGGTATTTTAGAATATTTGTCTTTTAGTGTTAGTTTATTTTTCAGTAACTATATATCCCCTCTGCTGTTTTCAAAAATTACTATTTTGTAGCAACTACTTCTATCCACTCTTATGCCCAAGTATCTGTGGACCTTCATTTTTGGACAAAATAATTTATTTTTTAACAGTTGATCAGTTATTTTCTTTCTTTGATTCAACTAAGTCTTGTTTAGCAATTTGCTAAGACCATCCCTTCTTTTTTTTTCGCTTCACAGTTTTAGTTTTCTCCGACAGGCACTTTATTTCTAAAAATAGTAATATAGTACTGTTGTGATTACCAATTAATATTTCTATTGGGAAACTATGTAAAATACTAAAATAATAAATGCTTTTATTTACTGTTTGCCAAATATTTTTTGAAGGCATTTCTTTGGTACGAGCATGGGTGATCTCATGCGAGTAGCACTTATCCATTTCTGTTAGAATTACTCCATTTGTTCATAACATTAATATTCACGTCTATGTTTGATGCGCAATTATCAACTCTAATTTGTTGTAGGCAAACGGGTTCATGAAGTAGTGGGACTGCCATAAACCAAACAAAGGTCTCAGATAAGTCATTGACTTAACGGCGATGAAAAGACTGTACTCTGGATCTGTAAGGAGTTTTGGGACGTTTTTTATTTGTTTTTGGGTCTCTCGACTAGCTGGAGTCAAGTAGACCAGCTATGCCGGTCTGCGACTGTAGTATTTTCTATTTTTAGCAATTAATTTGGAGTCTAGTTTGGATCGAAATCAAATTCAGTTTTGATTCAAATCCTACCGATATTTTCTCTGTTGTAGGGAGTCTTTTAAGTTAGTTCCGTTGATTTGCTATTTTTAGAAAATTATATCCCTCTTAGCAGTCAGTTATGTTTGTTTAAGAAGAACAGGTTTAGCCCTAGAGCATTGCTTATCATCAATAAAATTTCCTCTTTATTATATTTCTTTGTGCATTCGAAGGTTATCTTCTTCGTGGATTTTGAGACTGTTGTTCATGGTTTCAAAGAGCTCCTTGGTTATGAGGTTTATCTCCCTGCTGCGTCATAAGTTTAATCAAACCAATCTTGTTTAGGACCAAGAAACTTCAACCCAAATCCCTAGTCTTGGGGCTCAAAACTAATGCTTTTACAGATACCCAAGTGACTATTATTTTTATTTTTCAGGAGCATTGTTAATTAATATTGAGAAATAGTACGTTCTATATTGAGAGATTTCTTCTCGTACATTAAGGTATCCAGTCTGCTAACTGCTAATATCTTTAAACTGCTGGTGTTTTCAAATATATGTCTTTCTAATCGATAAACATCTTATAATTCAGTATGGAGTGAAAGCCAGATCCAGAGAACCAGGTTAAGGTATTGATTTAGGTTCCAGGGGTATATTTTTTAGCAGTTCATTGGCAGTTGGAACAGAGGGTGGAAATCCATTTTGAGCTACATATGCTCTGCTACAACTCACTAACTTTGTTCTTAATTTCTTGCTGGAGAGAATTTCTTGAAGACAGGCTTTGTAGGTTAGAAAATCTTTAATAACTCCCATTCTCTGAAGGGGCTTGGGCTTTTCTATTTTGGAAAAAGAAAGTACTTTACGTAGAATAGAAGCATGAGAATGATCGTGATGGGAGTTACTAAGTGCCGGTGGTTAACCCAAATCAAAACCTTGAAATCAATGAGTAAGAAAGAAAATAAGTCAAATTGTATTAGCGAGCAAGTCTGTTAAAAATGGTCTCAAACTACCATTTTGTAAACAGTTGAGTCTCTTGTGGCTCTTGTGTGTTTTCTAATAATAAGTCATAAATCCAATGGCATAATAGAAAGTTATATCCAAAACAGTGTGGTAGGTCATTTGTATTTTGGAAATCAAATTGGCTCCAATGTACTTGTAGAACCTGCTCTATTTTTGGAGCATAATGAACTGCTTGACAACTCAAGAATTTTGGTATCAGATAACAAGTTTTTTTGTTCTTTTTTTTTTATTTAACATCAGCATCGTTAGAAATTTGATTCCTGCTGTGACAGGAGAAAAAGCTCTGGAACAGAAAATTGGGTATTAATGGTCGGTTTCCATAGTTTTTCATTGTTCTACATGCAACTAACATGCTCTCTATTGATAATAGAGTAGATTTAGTATGTCAAATTTTATTAGCACCTTTCTATTTTGACTTTCTATACTTTTAACATGCTGCAGCCAACACTTCTTGTAATGTTTGTTGTTAAATGAAAAGGACTGGTCTGTCGTAACAGATTCTGAAGGTTATAATTAAATTGTGGGAAATTATTCTATCACAATGAAAATAAGCATAGAATCATATCTTTTAACAAATACAAGGAGCTACAGTGACCAAACAAATAAATATTACAAATAAATAAACAAGAAGCAACACGATGCATAAACTCGCAACATATAAGCTTCACCATCACAAACAACCATAACAAACTGAAGAAGCAAACCCTACATGTCCAAGCATTTATGCATATCCCTGAGCCAGCTCCATCAATATATCAACATCAATGTTTCATGGACTAGTATTGGCTGCTGGTGGTGAGGATAGGAAAGGAATGGGTGGTATCTGGACACCTGGAATAGTTGGAATGCCCATAGGAATAGATGGAATAGTCGGCATCTAAGCTGAGAAGGAAGAGGAGGCGATATTGTAGGAATTGTGGGGATTGTGGGAATTACAGGCATTGGTAGCAGTGCTAGCTTAGGCAATGTTGGAATGGGAAGTGTCGAAATTGTTGGAAGAGGAGGTAAGTGGGTGGTTGGAAATGGTGGCAATGTTGGCATTTGCAGTGTTGGAATTGCAGGTAGCGTT
Source organism: Asparagus setaceus (assembly GCA_012295165.1). NCBI lineage: Eukaryota > Viridiplantae > Streptophyta > Magnoliopsida > Asparagales > Asparagaceae > Asparagus > Asparagus setaceus. The sequence continues at coordinate 25,717,828 of CM022704.1, read as the reverse complement.
GGTGTAGTTGGTGCTTCCGGGTCTCTAAAAGATGGTGAGCTGTGAGGCTTGCATCGATGCTTATCATGGCTATGAAGAGAGCTATGATTAAGACATTGCGAGAGGCCATAGTCGTAATGAGTAGAAGGCTTCAATTGATCGGGCTTATGCTCCTTTGTTTTGTGTATCTGTCTCTTGGATAGAACATATAGATAGAGAAGGAATGTTAAATGATGTCTCTGGAGTAGAGGGAATTGGTAATTTGTGGAAAAGTGTAGGTGTAATTTGTTTGTTCACCTTCTCATCTGTCTGCTTCCACTGTAGAAAAAGTAAAATTATTGTTAGGTACTAAGTGGGTTGATTTATTGGTGGGAGGTTATAGAACTTAAAAATGTTGACAAAGTGGTACTTTAGAATACTTTTCCTTTACTGTTACTTTATTTTTCTGTAACTATTTGCCTCCTATCTCCTGTTTTCTATTTGTTCTTGCAATGACTACATTTATCCAATCTTTTGCACCTGACGTCAGTACAGCTTTTAGAATTCTCTCTTTTGTTGTTGATTTCTGCATAAAAAGTTCACTCGCTAGCATCATAAGGATTGATGTTAATTGAGTTCTTTGCTGGTATGAGTAAGGACTCGGACATCTTCGGCTCTGGAATTAGTTCTCATGTCTCAGATATCTACAGATCTGCAATTAACGTTACTTTGTTTTGCAGTAGTTACTTTATCCTGTCTCTTCTCTTTTAAGATTACTGTGCCATGCCCAAGATCAGTGGAACTAGCAGAATTTGCTCTCTATTTTGTTGATTTACACATGAAAACCTCACCCACATTTAGAATCATAACAATTAATATGAATCTAGTTGTTTTGGAGGGTATGAGTCAGATCTCTGTCAGAATTACTGCTTATGTTCATTGTACTCATACTGGTGTTCTATGTTTGATGTGCAATAGTCTAACTCCAATTTTAATCAAACTACTCGAGTTTGAAACCAAAAGACTTCACCCAAATATTTATGCCTCGGGCTCAGGAGTCGCAAGAAAATCCGAAAGTACTGTGGCTTAAACTTCGCTTTTTGTGCAGGTATCCAAGCCTTGTTTTGTTTTTAGGAACATCATTTACTATACTCTTTAAAAGCCTATATTCGAGTTTTTCTCGGGACATAAAAGTCTCCAAGCTGATAACTATTTTTTTAATATATGTTTTTCAATTCTATACTCATCTGATTATTCAGTATGGAGTTGATTCGATCCAGGCACATCAGATTCAGATTTTTGAAGCTAGGATCCAGAAATATACACTAGTGGTCCAATTGGCAGGAAGAACAGAGAGTAGAAATCCATTTGAAGGTACATATGCTCTACTATAAGTAACTAACTTGGTTCTCAGTATTTTGCTTGAAGAATGATTTGCCTAAAATAGATTTATGGGCTGGGAAAAGTTTGAAGAACCCCCATGCTTCTAAGTGACTGTTTAATGTTTTTAATCTTTTGAAGAAGCAATTAACAAATAATAGATGCCTGAGAATGATTTGATTCAACTGTAGGAGTTGGTTGAAATCAATACGTTGCTTTAGTAAACATGAAACTAAAAATTGTGAAATTTTTAATAATGACCAGGTCTATTAAAAGTTTGTCTCAGACTGGTACTTTATAAGCATAGGACTCCTAATTCGATTAAAATTGAAAATTGCAAATTTTACTCCAAATAAAATCATGACCAACATCACCACGTCTCATTAGAATTTTTTATTTGAATTACTTCTCATTAGATAATAAAAAGACACAAAACAATAAAGAAACTAAAAAATCTAAGATTGATCCTTCTGTATATATCATTTGAGCTTTCATAAATCCAACTCTGAGAACATAGTGTAAAGTTATTTCCAAAACTAAATGGTATTATCTATTGTCTCCCAATGGTCACATTGATCCACATATGCTACCAGAATCTGCTCTACATCAGCAACACCATGAGAGAATTTCCATTGGAGTGGTAGAATGAAGGTATTTCCACTACTTGACAACTCACAAGGATTTTATGGATTTTTGGTGGGAGCCAACCAGAGTGTTCTATCTCACCATTATTTGAAGCTTGTTTTATCCGACTGTGAGAGGATGTAAGACATGAAAGGGCACCATGGCAAATTACATACTTTCTTTTTTCTACTTTTCTATGGTCATTTTCATAATTTTCCATGGTTCTACATGCAACTAACATGCCATCTATTTTTATAGAGAATAGTTTGTCAAATTTAATTAACATCTTCCATTTCTCTTCTACAGCTCTAACATGCTGTGGCCTGGTAACAACTATCTTAATGCTTGTTTTTAAATGAGGATTTGTCAGTAGAAACAGACTTTTGAAATAATAAGATGGTGAGAGATTAATCTGACAAAACAAAAAACAACATATGATCGAATCTTTAAACGAAATACAAGGACATACAGTGATCAAGCAAATGAATATTACAAATAAATAATTGCAAGAACCAACACAATGCATAAACTCACAACCTATAGTCCTCACATCACAAACAGTCATAACAAAGTCAAGAAAGACAAACCCTACAAACTCCAAGAGTCTGTGTACCACTGGATCAACTCGATAAATTTATCAACACCAATGTTTCAAGGACTAGTAGTGGCCGCTGGAGGTGGGGAGAGGAAAGGAATGGGGGGTATCTGAACACCAGGAATAGTTGGAATGCCTGTAGGGACGGAGGGCATAGTTGGTATCTGAACAGAAGGAGGAGGAGGCAATGCTGTAGGAATTGCAATCGTGGGAATCGCAGGCATCGGTGGCAGTGCCAGAGTAGGCAATGTAGCAGTTGGCATTGGTGGCAGAGTTGTCTTTGGAAGTGTAGGGATTGTGGGTAGAGGAGGCTGTTGGGTGGTTGGCACTGGTGGCGTTGTTGGGAAAGGAGGCAATGTTGGCATAGGCATTGTTGGACTAGTAGGTTGGTTTTGTGCAGCTGGTGCGGCTGGGGTATCTACGAGATGGCGACCCGCAAGGCTTGATTCAATGCCTATCAAGGTTACTAGCAAAGTTAATATGATCACACTGAGAGGCCATGCTATAATGGGTAGAAGACTTGTAGGCTTTTGCTCCTTTGTTTTGTGTAATAATCTTTCAATCGAGTACTATATATAGGGTAGGAATGTGTAATGATGTTCTTGTGTTTAAAGGGAATTGCTGATCTGTTGCAAATTGTAGGTGTCATTTGTTTGTTCACCATCTCATCTGTTCTGCTTTAACTGTGAAAAGGAAAATTATTTCTCACGTAGGCTTATTGGTGAGAGGCTAGAGAAGTAAACCTGTTGACTAAGTGATACTTTAGAATTTTATTTTTTAATGTTACTTTATTTTGCAGTATCTACTTTTATCCTTTCTCGTGTTAATCACTTTCTTAACCCCCACACTAATGTAACTTTTAGAATTTTTTTCTTTTTGTTGAGTTTCGCTTAAAAATTTACCCATTTTTAGCATCATAAGGATTAAAGTTAATTTAGTTCTTTCGAAAGGGTGAGTAAGGTCTCAGATATCTTTTCCTATGGAATTATTTTTCATTTCTCGGACATCTTCCACTCTTCAATTAGTTTTCATGTCTATAAAAATAAGAACATCTTATGATTTTGAAGGACTTCGCCATTGATAACTCAGGCCAATGTGACTCTCCTTGATTGAATTGGGACTCTAATGGGCTTTTTTTGGCCCCCAGTTACTGTTAGTTGACACAACGTTAAACAAACGAAGCATCCCTTGGAAGTTTGTCTATTTAGCTATAAAGTCGGAGTAGTAGGAAATTACAGGCTTGCAATTTCTGTTGAATTACTGCTTGTGTGCACTGTATCCTTGTTCCGGTCTATGTTTGCTCTGGTCTATGTTAGATGTGCAATTATTGACTCCAATTTTAATCAAGCTAATCAAGTACAAACTAACAAAATTGAAAATAAATACTTAGGCCTGGGCTTCAACAATTGTTTCTGTGGCTCAGACTGCTTTTTATATGGATACCAGAGCTTACATGTTCTTTTTCTTAAAGAAATAGCATTTTCTATTAATGTTCTCTTTAAAATACCTATATTTAGAGTTCTTTTCTTGTATGTTAATGTTGGATCTAAGATGCAAGCCTAGAGGGGCGGGGGAGTGAATAGGGTTGCTACCGTTTTTCACTAAGAACACAAAATATGCAGCGGAATAGCTAAACTAAAACCGAAAAACAACCAATCAAGGACACGCAAGATTCTTGGATGTGGAAACAACTAGTCAAAGTTAGAGATAGAGCTATTGACATTACAGGAGGGATTGACAATCTGAAGAACTTAATCTGCTCTTGTTATAAAGAACACAAAGTTCAACTCTCTGTCTTATATGCTGCACTCTCCCCTACTACTAACTATGTGAATTGGTATGCCACAGTTTGGGATGGTTTGAGCTATCCGAAGCATTCATTTGTGCTTTGGCTGGCTGTTCAAGATAGACTCCTTACCCAAGATAAACTTCTCAGGAGAGGTGTTATCCATGTAAACAAATGCAAGTTATGCTCAGATTCAAGGCTAGAAACCAGAAGTCATCTGTTTTTTGAATGTAGTTTCTCGATGAAGATATGGAACATCATTATGGACTGGTTGTAGTTCAATTGGAGAACATGTGATTGGGTATTCCTTCTAGATTGGTTCTGTACCAGGCAAAGAGGGAAAGGGTTCAAGACAAAGTTAAGAGAATGGCTTTCTCTTCCACTGTGTACAACATATGGAGGGAACGCAATTTGAGAATCTTCCAGGGGGAAACTAAAAGTCCAGATCAACTAATAAAGGTTATCAAAGTTGATATATTAACCATCTTACTTAATAGTTCTTATCCGATGGAATTCAATGATTGGCTCAACTCATTGTAATTTTCTTTATTTGAGTCTGTTTCTATAGGGAATCCCCTACTGTGATTTGCTTTTGTAAACTCAGGCATTCCTGAGTATCCTTGATGTACTATAAGACTCTCAAATATGGTGATGGATAAAAATTTTCATTTACCAAAAAAAAGGACACGCAAGATTTTATAGTGGTTCGGATAGCAATCTTATGTCCATTCTTCCTTCTCACGAAGGGGCTTCCTCACTATGCCAAGAGTTCTTTTGAATCACAACCCGATTCAGTAGGCTTATAAAGACCGCACCTATAATCTATCTAAAATCAGTCGTCTAACCTAACTCTCCACAATTAGTAATACCTAGCCCTAACTAGTCACAACCCTCAATTAACACCGGCTTGAGTATGCCATAAAAATAAGTTTGAACAAACCAACAAACACAGTTTAGGCATAGAAAATATGAAAGATCTTACAGCCCTTTTTGATTAACAAACATTCGTTCAATGGGATCAAAGTGTAGCTTGATCAAGAACGATGTAGATGATGAAATTAAGGACAACTCTCCTTGTTGAGATGATCCAAAGATGTTGAGTGCGACAAGAAAGAGTTTGTTGAGGCTCCGGGGTCAAAACCTTCAATCCAATATCTTCTTTAATCAAAACCCTAAAGCTCTTATCAAAACCTAGAACTCTCCTTCTCTATTTATCTCTTTCAATCATATATAGCCTTTAATCAACAAGGAAAGATATATCCTAAACGTGGTAGAAGTTGGAAATCAAAAGGAATGACGAATGGCTGTGATTAAATCCTCAAATCTACAATCAGCCGACTTTACCATCGATGGTTGCTCACGACCATCGATGGCCCCTAAGCACCATCGATGGGTTCCTATAATCCATCGATGAACTGAGATCTTGTCTCTTGAATTCTACAGTTTGCTCCAGTAGACAATCGATGACCTCATAACCATCGATAGGTCCCTAACGACCATCGATGGTATGAAGGCTAAACTAAGCTTTTGTGCTGATTTTCGTGACGTTTCGCCTCGTACACGTCTTATACCTATATTCACATGTACTATATCATCTCAAATAAATAGTAGTACGAAATGAGAGCTTGTTATTAATCAAACAAGAGCCATTGTATGGACTGCATCCTAACAATCTCTCCCTTTGGATGACAACAAACTGAAAATTTAAAATACTGAAAAACATTCATATTTGAGACATATAAACAGCAACAATAAGCACACATACATTTTCATGCAAAAGTAAAAGATATGCAATTCTCCCTCTACATTCATGCATTCATGAAAAGTGTAATCAAGCACATGTATTGTAAAACTCCCCCTAAAACAATGCATACGGTATTTCAAATTTTTAAGAAATAGAAAAAATAAAACCATGAAACCACATAAAAACTTCCCTCATGCAAAGATCATCAAAATTTCAAATTTCACACCAAAATTTTCCCCCTTTTGTTATTAGCAAAAGATGAAAAACACACCATGATTACACTTCATTCTCGAGAAATATAGATAAAAATCATCCAAAGGTGTAAGGAAGAGAAATACATACTGGTTCACAAAAAAATTGTAGGGAAAGAGCACAAGAGATTAAAATCTAACCACAAAGTACTTGAATATGAGAGAAATCACATCACAAATCACACACAAAATGATTAAATATCACTATAAAGTATATGAAACAAATAGCAAAAAGAATTATACTAGTTCAATGGACAAATTTAGATAAATCAAAGAGAATATTGAGTAATAATAAAACTTGAACTATCTCAACCTTAGAAACTAAGGACCAAAGTGTTGCCCTATCACGTCAATCATATAGGATTTAGGAGGAAGAACGATAGCGTTTGGCGGGCGATTCACACTATCTCTAAATATAAAAATATTCAGTACAAGATGGCTATCATTTGAGATATGCACAAACATAATTTACGAGTGTGGGTCTTTAACCATCTTTTAATGAATACACTCAGTTTTCCGTGGATTTCATAAGAGTGTGGTTCTTTGATTATTTTTTAATGAATACACTCTTTTGTTTGACATATTTTTAGCATAAATGCACATTTGTACATATCGAATAAATGTGTGCATTTTTCAAGTCAAAACTAACTTAAAACACTTGATATATACCAAAATATCTCATAAACAAAATATAAAACTCTTTACCACTATGTCACATTACAAAACATGATAAGTATAAAACTAGGTGTGTGGAAATGTAATATGAAATATCTCGTGAAACAATGTGTTAAGTAATCATTATTTTATTATTGTGTGTAGAAATACATGCATACATCTGAGACATGTGTGTGTGTATCTGAAAAACATATGTGAACTTGTGTGATATAATCAAGCCTATACAACAAAAGATAATATCATCTGAATCAATCTTGTAAAATATATACATAGGCATGTCCAAAGTTTTTTAAAGAAAATAAAAAAAGAGAAATTTTTGTTTTGTTTTTGATACATAAAAATGAAATGAAAAAAAATCTAAAAACAACTCTAAAAAGGAAAAGTTCAAGAAAAATCAAGAAAAAAATCAAAATCAACAAAAATAAAAATCTAAATTAGGTACATACAACAGAAAGGTGAGCATGCAAATATATGAAACTAAGCTAATTATCTAACAACCAGAGTGATAAAGAGTTAGTACAGGCTAAGTATGTCAAGCATCACCATATATATATATATATATATATATATATATATATATATATATATATATATATATATACAAAATAAAAAGAAAATCTAAAAATAAGAAAGAAAAAAAAGACCTTCAGCTATTAAGATACTAGATACTATCTCTCCCAGTCATCTTCATCATCTCTCTACATGTCATCATCATGATCATCTCCTCCATGAGCTCCTAAAAGCTATACTGCTCCAGTAAAGAAGTCATCGCATACCGGAGGTCAGCCAAGAGATGGATATGACTAATAAAGAGCTCCCATGATGTTTTGCAACAATGCATCATAGTAGGTGTGCTGCGATGGCCTATCAATCCTCATTGACGTCATATCTCTCCTCATCAACTCCATACTCTCTTCTAGAGACTGTAGGGTCCACTAAGTTGGTCCAGAGGAACCTGGGCCCTCTGAAGCAGCAGACTAGGATCCAGATGATTGCCCAGTAGTAATATTACTCTTCCTCGCAGCTAAGTTCTCCCTGGCAGTCTCGGCCACAAGTGTAGCCCTCCCCTTCTCAAATCGATCAGCAGTGTGAAAGGACATCCGTTGATCTTGGCAAATCCGTGTAATAAGAAAATGATAAACCAGTTGTGTCTTCTATTTGGACTTCTTCTCAATAACGTCCCAAGCAGCAGTGTCAACCATAGACATCCAAACAAATATGACAAGAGCGAAATCAAAAGATTTACGAGTAGCAAGCTAATATAACAATATAACATTCCGGATACTAAGTGTGGTGTAGCCTGCACTGGGATATAAATCAAACTTGAGGAAGATATTAAGAAGAATATACTCAGGCCTCAGATATCCTGAGTTGAAGACTCTGGAGTGTAGCTTTTCACGTAGAAACTCCACCATCTAGTTGTAGCCATCAGAACCCATGACAGTATCCATGGAATAATCAAATTTATCTCGGCTACCTCTAGGTGGGTCTAGAATATTAAGGACCTTCCGGATGTAAGCAACACTAATCTTGATCTCCTTTCCTCTAACTAGTGTAACATCTACATTGGACCCATGCTCTTTAGTGAAGTTCAAGTAGAATTCCCGCATGAGGGTGACGTTCATTCTCCTCATCCCCTTTGTCCGTCATAGAGCTTAGGCCAGCTCTATTCAGTATTCCTATGATGTTAGAATACTCCTCCAAGTTCCGAGTATCAACTCCCCTCTCAAATACAATGAGAAGTTTTCCATACTTCTCTTGTATATCCCTCATAGAAAGTTGACCACCATGATTGCATTTGTGAAGACATTCTCTACAAAAGCAAAAAACTTAATTCAGTATAGAGAATACACAAACATAAGGGTTAGAATAAAAAAATTGACGAAAATATGATAAAGAGTTAAAACTACAGTTCTGCCTTTTGACCATTGATGGGTTCTTGTGAACCATGGATGGTTAGAGACACCATCGATGGTGTTCATCAACCATCAATGTGTAGGCGATAAAAATTGCTTATCAGTACCCGAACGAGACTCGTGACGGTGGGTTGACAACCAACGATCCACTCGACAAACCGACGCCGCAAAATGTGTAAAGCGAGTCCACGAACACGTGAAGTGGGTCAGCAAGGTGTACAAATCAACGAAACGACGTGCCGTGGAAGAAACCCGGCGACGAAGTTCGACGAGGCGAGTTGACTAAACTCAAACACCGGCGAGACGGAATCAACTCCGCTTAATCCGTCAAATGCAAACGAGCCGTTTGAGTTCTGAAAGTTGATCGGATACGGACTCAAACACAACGGCGACATCATCAGGAGAAAACTAAGCCCGGAAGACCGAGAAAACGACGGGAAACGACGAAAACGGCGCACCTCGGCCAACTTGGCCGGCGAACCTCGCCTTTTGGCGAACCTCGCCTTCTGGCGAACCTCGCAGTCTGGCGAACCTCGCGGTTCGGCGAACCTCGGTTCATTCTGGCGAACCTCGCGGTTTGGCGAACCTCGGTTCATTCTGGCGAACCTCGCCTTTTGGCGAACTCGTTCATTTTGGCGAACTCGGTTCATTTTGGCGAACCTCGGTTCATTCGGCGAACCTCGCACTTTTGGCGAACCTCGGTTCATTTTGGCGAACCTCGGTTCATTCGGCGAACCTCGCACTTTTGGCGAACCTCGGTTCATTCGGCGAACCTCGCACTTTTGGCGAACCTCGTTTGCTTCCACCTCTACCAACTTGGCTCAGAATCTCGCGACAATGACAAAGATCGGAACGAACGCCGCGAAAAGTCCGAAAACCATACCGGACCAAGGAGCCAAACGGCGTGTCGCGAAACCCGACACTGTTTGGTGTCCGCCATTGGTCGGACACCAAACAAGATGGTGTCCGCCAAGGTCCGGACACTCAAACGTTGTCCCACGGCCACAAAGCCCCCTCTCTACTTTCCTATAAATAGTCCGAGGGTGTTCATTTTCAAGGGTTGGATTTTCTGATATCTGAGAGAGAGCTCTCGCGAGATCTACGATCGGCCGACGACGGTTCCGGAAAGCACCGGCGCAGCACAAGTCCCGCCGACGCCGATCTACAAATCGCGAGGTAAGCAAACTGGCCTACGCACAGATCAGCAGTTGATTTCTCCTAGTAGATCTCACCCGCTCGGCGATCCTCTCCTTCGTGAGTGTGATCCCCGGCGCATCCTCTCCTTCGTGAGTGTGATCCCCTTAGCTTCGCTTCGGAACGAGCCCCTTCACGTCTGTAGTTCCAGAACCCGGGTCTCTACCTGGATCGGAATTGCGCGGTGGTCCACGGACGAATAAAAAGTCCCCGGCACAGGCAAAGAACCCACGCAAGCGAGGATCCCGAAAAATAGACATCCTCGTGTTTGTTCATACAGGAAAAAGTTGTAATTTCTGTTTTCATTGTACGCCTTAAAATAAAAGGCATTTCTTTTGAATTTTGTTGTAGGCCAAAGAAGCTGTAAACGAATTCAAGGACAATGAATAACAAATCAACTTTCCCCGCGAACAAGCTGGCGACCACAGTGGGAGCCACCGGCCTCAGATCGGAGGTCGTCGTGCCGCAGCCGCGGATTCCTATCCCGGTAGAGGAAGAGGTCGAGTTCGAGTTCGACCAGGAGAAGTTCGAGGAGTACCTGTCCTCACCCTCTTCCAGATCCAGTTCTCCCGCCCAAGAAGGTCTCCGCTGCAAGGAGAACCCGATGGGCCTCCGACGTAGAGCCCCGAGACGGCGAGTCCAACCTCGGCCGCCGCGTAGCGAAAATCCCTTCTGGTCCGGTTCGACTACAACGGCGCTCAAATGAACGCCAACGATGTGCCCGCACTCTCCAAGCGAAGCCCGCCAAAGGCGACGACAAAGCATGGCGCAAACATGCCAAAGCCGTGCAATCCATGGATGGGGTCCGCTATGAAGCGGATCTAAGATCCGGACTCTACGCAGAGGCTCCACCTCAAGGGATCGACGCCCATCCAAGCCGCCAACCAACGAGTGGGTCCGTGTCAAGCGGAACCGCTTCCACGCTCGAGCGTATTCAGAAACGCCGCGCGACTCTGCGCAGCACGCAGCTTTGGTGCAATAAGCTCGTGAATTGAAGAAGGAGATGGTAAAGAAGCCGACATACCACCAGGTTTGAGGCCCAAAACTAACGGTGCTCCAACCCCACCGCACGGCTCCAAAGCCAAACCGCCAACATTCCAGTTCTGTCCGGTACTAAAGCCGAGGGCCGCAGCGCGTAAATTCGCGCCAAAGTCCAACGGCGCCTCAAAGTCAAAGGCGTCTGCATCTGAATCGGTGGCGAAGCCAACTTTCGCCACCACCACCAAACCAACTATCAAGGATCGTCTAGGTCCTCTGAAAGAATCACGGGTCACTCCTCATGCAGGAAGTCGCATCCGCTCCAGCAAGGACAAGAAGATTCCTGCAGTCCCTCCTATCGGATTGAAAATCGAAGTCCAGAGTCCGCCGAGACTTCAGACTCACATCGGCGAAAGTCTAGGCGAAGTCACTTTCGGAAGTTTCGATGAATTGACCCGTCCTCGGAAGGAGACGCTGCCCGACGATGAGGACGTTATACCCGAGATGGTGCCAACACACAATAGGTTGCTCCGCACTCGTGCCGATGAGTTATACCACGGCATCGAGTACGAAGAAGGCTCAAAAGCTCTCCCACCGCCGCATCATGTTTGTGCTCTAAGCTCCTCAAAACGGTGCTCTCGAGTGTAAATGCTATCAAGAAACTCCAAAAGGGTATCGCCTTCCGTAGGCTTAACACCAACATGCCGAGACCTAGGTCAAGGCGACTGCTAGAAGGATGACATCCCGAGAGGATGAATTGCCGAGGTCACTAATAACATGACCGGTAAAGAACCGCCGTCGCTGGCCATCCCCACGATCGCAACGATTAACTCGTTTGGGTCCGACTATCCGACGGTCCGTGACACGACAAACTTCGAAAGGGATACCCGCGAGGATGATGCGTCGGATATTGGCTCCAATCGCCTCGATCATATCAGATCTAGCTAAGGGAGCCCCTAAGAAACGCCATGATCGCATGCATCAAGTGGCTAAGATGCTAGACGAAGCGTTGGCTAAACAACGGAAAACTTCAAACTAGAGATGGATTTGGCCATGCACGATGAGAGAAATGCATGACCAATGAGCCAAGCCTTGACAAAACATCGGGTGAATCGAAGTCACAGATCAACGCTGATCAAGATGACAGCGATTCGGACCAGGAGGAAATACAAGAGGATGATAACCCTCCTGAACCACGCAACGCTGGACAGCACGTAGATGTTATTGCTCAGGAAAGCGAGAAGATCAAAGACCTCGAGAGCAAAATCAACTCATTGATTTCCGCTCAGGAGGTGAAGAAAACCGGCATCCCCTGCCCATATCCTAGGGAGTGGGAATCAATCCCATACCCGGCAAAGTTTAATTTAATAAACTTCACACCGTTTGACGGGAAGGGTTCCCCGACGCAGCACTTGATTTACTTCAAGTCGCACCTGGGGGTAATATCCGGAAACGAGCCCCTGATGGTTCGGTCATTCGTTGGTACCCTTCGGGGGGCTGCCTTCGATTGGTACCGCCGTCTCAAGCCGGGGAGCATTCACAGCTGGGACGACATGGAATCTAGTTTCCTCACCAATTTCTTCGACGACGATACCGAAGTATCGATCGGGACGTTGCTCGACGAGAAGCAGAAGGACGGAGAAACTGTGGATATCTTTGTCAAACGATTCCGGAACAAGGCAATGAACTGTCGGGATCCAATAACAGAGGAGTTCATCCTCCAGACCTGCCATAACAACTTGTCGATAGACGTGCTAGAGGCAATGGGGACAGCACCATCTATAACATGGAAGGATTTGAAGGTTCGTGGAGAGCAAGCTGAAAGATTCCTCAAAAGGAAAAGGCAGAAAGAGGCCACCGACAAGGAAGCCCTGCCGAACTTTGTCCCACGCGGCAAAGGGAAAGAGCAGGCCAAGACGGCGGTTGCGAACCAAACGTTCCAACTCCAACCCCAAAGAAAAGAAGAAGAAGAATAGCGGCCGCAACGTGCACAATCAACGTGCAACCAGGTCGCAGAAACGAAGCCCTCGAACCAGATTCCCAAAGTCCTATTCCTTTAGGGACTAACGAGATTCCGGTCTCTTCAAATATCTTGTCGAAAATAACAAGATCAAGCTCCCTCCGATTCATAATCAAGAGGAAGCAATGAGGACGAACGACCCAAAATACTTCGCGTATCACAGGGCAATTCATCACCCCACTAAATCTCGTTTCATTTTAAGGATAAAATCCAAGCTTTAATTGACGTAGGGGTCATCACTATGAAGTCGTCCAAAGAAAAGAAGGTCGGAGCAAATGCGGTGTCCATAAGCTTTGGGTCAGTGCCATTGACATGGTTTGAACCCAAACCAGTGGTCAAAGTCGCAATGAAGACGGTGAATGACGACCCACACAAACAACGCCAGAAAGGACTTGTATCATATACAGCCCCAAATGGCGAAGTCCTGTGGATCCACCCAGACCTGCTTGAGGATGAGCAATGGGTAGCCTCTTCTTCATTGAAGAAAAAATCAAAGCAGAAGGGAAAGGCATGCAATGCTACTTCCGCAAGGCTGGAGGGAGATGACGAACAAGTGGTAACATTCCAGCTGTCCGAAGGGGAACCTGAAACCCACGCCACCAGGAGCGGACACGAGTACAAATATAAGTACCCAGAAGTCCCCGACCCTAAGGCCAAGACGTCGTTAACCGGGTGCCAACGATTCTCCTCACTCACAAGCAGAGAAAGCGCATCAGCAGGGCGCCAAAGAAGCCACGAGAAGCGCCACAAGAAGTTCACCCGGCGTAGCCTCGTTCAATCACCCGATTAGAAGAGACAAACCGAAGCTCCAACACCCCATATCACTCGACGCTATGGCCCAATTGGCTAATATTCCCGCAAGGATCACTCTTACTTAACCGCAAGGTTGTCAAAAGAGACAAGAGAAGCCCTTCAAGAAGCCCCTCACATTCGGAGGTCTTCCTCACCCGAGATTAGGCCAAGTCCGTAAGAGTCGGCCCAACAATGCAACCTTTGCGGCTAAACACTTCCGCATCACCTTTACAAAGGAGGATATGCGACGAGGAATTCCAAGCACGATAGGCCGCTATACTTCACCGGTATATTGGCTCTAGTGAAGTTAACCGGATCCAAGTCGATCCGGTTCCACAGGAGCATCATGCCCTCGCCTCATGTATCATCTTGGAATTCTCGCCAAGAAGTCAAGGCCAACAGCACGGTGATCACGGATTTAACACCAGCGGGTCTCGGCCGCTTGGTAAAATCCGGATAAAGTGCCAAATGGGGGACTTAAAGTCCGAAGTCACCTGCTATGTGATTGACGCGGAGACTTCCTATAACTTATTGTTGGGTCGACCTTGGATCCACAGTAACGTTATAGTCCCATCTACTCTTCATCAGTGTCTCAAGTACGTAGACATGAATAATGAGGTCAAGACGGTGGTCGCGGACAAACAACCGTTTAAGGGGATGGAGAATTATTTTACTGATTCTCTCCTCTACGGTAATGAGTCCGAAACTGAATCATCGGCCCAAGGCACACGGAGCGGTGAAGAAGCCGACACCGGCCGCTTGGTTATAGTGGTGGTTTTGTTTTAAATGACATTGTACCCCTTGTAATCAGTCTTGACGATGAAGAATCGTCAGATGAACATTGTAATTGGCAAATTACCGATGAATCAATAAATGACGATTTAGAGTATCCTTTGTCTTTGAATGATGTGATGACAGGTTTATACAACAATCCGGAGTTGCACCTACCAATTCAGTCATTTTGCTTTACACAAAAGCAGCTCCGACTCCTTTGGGACAACACTCGCCATCCCACGAAGATCGAATATTGAAAAGACCTCGTTTATGGTAAAGGAGATGCGCCCAAAGACCAAATCATTTCTTAGAAGAAGATGAAGATGATAATGGACCTATCCTCCACACATTCAGATATAGTCCAGAAACACTGGGTATCATGAAGAAGTGGGGGTACAACTTGACACAAGGAGAAGGTCTATGTTTTGGGCGAGGTCCTCGAGTCCCTCCTAAAGCGGCATATGTCCCAAGAGGGAAGCCGGATAATTACTATGCATTTAGAAGGGGATTGGGATATGAATCCTCCTCAGAAGATGAATGCTCATGGCTGATTGATAATAATCCACCCGAGGAGGGAGACGGACATTCGTCTGATTCTTCGGCTTGGGATTCTGACACCAGCCTCGGAGAAGCTTTCAAGGTTTTGATGTCGAATATGACTACGGTCGATCCTGCTACTATTGAGGATGATGAAGATATGCCAACATGGGAAGACCCATGGATCCATCAACTCAAAGAGCAGTTTGGGGATAGATTCGAACAAAGAGAACCTCCCACTAAGGACGAGGTAGTCCAGGTTAATATGGGTGATGAAGAGCATCCTAAACTCATAAACATCAGTAATAGTCTTCCCTCAGAAGAGAAGGAAGAATTGATCGCCCTAATCAGGGAGTATATCGATGTATTTGCCTGGAGCTACGAGGACATGCCAGGACTCGACCCTAATGTGGCGACTCATCACCTCAACATCAAGGTAGATGTCAAACCTGTCAAGCAATCGCAAAGACGGTTTCGTCCACAAATCTTACAGGCAATCGTAGACGAAGTAAAGAAACTCATAGAATCGGGATTCATCGAGGAAATTCAACATCCGGATTGGGTGGCGAATATAGTCCCGGTCATGAAGAAGAATGGTTCGATTAGGATCTGTGTTGACTACAGAGACCTGAGCGGCTTGCGAAAAGCGACTTTCCTCTTCCAATCACTGATGTCATAGTCGACAATACGTGCGGATTTGAAAGAATGTCATTCATGGATGGTTTCTCGGGTTACAATCAAATCAAGATGCACCCCGATGATGCCAAGCACACAGCGTTCAGAACGCCCATCGGTATATATTGCTACACGGTCATGCCGTTCGGCCTCAAAATGCGGCCACGTACCCGGCGGCGATGACTAAAATTTTCGGGATCATCTCCGAAAACGGTCGAATGCTACGTCGGCGACTTGTCGTGAAAGCGTGACAAAGGAGATCACATCAAAGATCTTAGAACGGTATTCGAACTCATGCGGACTCATCAACTAAAGATGAACCCCGCCAAATCCTTCCTTGGGATGTCCAGTGGCAAGTTCCTCGGCTTTGTCGTCACCGACAAAGGAATCCACGTCGATCCTGACAAAGTGAAGGCGATTAAAGAGTTGCAACCTCCGAGAAATCTGAGAGAACTCAGGGGGTTACAAGGGCGATTGGCGTACATCCGACGGTTCATATCGAACCTATCTGGGAAGTGCCAACCATTCTCTAAGTTGAACAAAAAGGGCGTGTCGTTTATTTGGGACGACGCCTGTCAGAAAGCGTTTGAAGAGATCAAATCGTACCTCTCTAAACCTCCTGTTCTTGTCGCGCTTGTCGGAAAGCCATTCTGATTTACATCAAGGCAACAAATCACTCGTTAAAGCCTTGCTCGCGCAAAGGCGGCGGCGGCCGTCCGCGAGCAGTGATATATTACGGCAGAACATTAGTGGGCCGAGTCTCGATACTTAATGGTCGGCGGTGCCTTGCATTAGTGTTCGCGATTGAAAAATGCGACACTATTTAGTCGGACAAGCGATTTATGTTATCTCTAGCGTGAATCCGGTCGAATATTTATGACCCACGGCCTCAATGAGTTGGCGCTTGGCGAAATGGGCCTGCTCTTGTCCCAATAATGACTTGCACTTCAAACAACAAAAGTCGGTCAAAGGGCGGCTATTCGCGATCTCTTGAGCACTTGACCCGACAGCGGGCGTGTTGAGCTGTATGATGATCTTCGGATGCGAAGTTCGGAAGTCAACACTACATCGCACCAACAAATATGGCGATTGTATTTTGGCGGGCTTCTCGGGCCACTAATGTGGCAAGTACCCGGATGTTCTAAAATCTCCGCCGAGTCGGAGTTGTCTGATTTCTCAGGAATCATGTCATGCCCGTGCTTATTCACTCACCGAACCTTGTTCCAATAGCGTAGCGAATACAACGCGCTACTTATCGGACTTAGTTTCGCCAAGGAGCCGGGGTCGAGTATCTCGCCGCACGCGCATTCGCAATTGATAGTCGCGAGATCAGCGGAGACTTCTGGTCGAAATCCAGATCTAATTCCTTATCATCAGGTAGCAATCGAAATGGCAGACTCGTTCGAAGAATTCTTCATTGAGTATATCCGCGCCGAGCAACTGCAGCGAGATGCATTGGCCGCATTAGCAGTGTCGTTGGCACAACCTTCCGAGACCGAGCAACTAGTTACGGTCAGGACTCATCAACTTTTCGTACTAGGATATAATGAGGTACAAGAAGATGAAGGGGTAATTACCAAAGAGGTATATACAACCCAAACTAAATTGGAGCCCCGAGATTGGCGCTTTCCTATTATCGACTACGTCTTGCATGGTATTCTGCCACAAGACGTGAAGGAGAGAGAGTCAATCCGGAGAAGAGCTCCAGATTCTTTTACAACACAGAAACCCAGATGTTATATCGCCGGGGGTATGACGGTCTTTTACTCCGATGCCTTTCAAACAAAGAGGCAGAAGAAGTCCTTCGGGAAGCACACGAAGGTGAATGTGGTGCGCACCAGCCTGGTCCTAAGCTCTACGATCGAATCAGGAGAATGGGCTACTTTTGGCCAACGATGATTAATGACGCAATGAGCACGCCGAAATGCCACGCGGTCGATTCACGCGAATTATATGCATCGACCTCTGGCGGTTGCATCCTTCGGCCACATCCTCGCCATTCGAGACATGGGGAATGGACGTTGTAGGTCCCATTTTCCTCCGTCAATCAAAGCGTCGGTTCATTCTAGCGATCACCGATTACTTCTCAAGTGGAAAAAGCAATCCGCTAAAAGAAGTAAAGGCGAAATCACGATCATCAAATTTATCAAACACCATGTTATTTATCGACACGGTGTCCCAAGGCGGATCGTGCATGACAATGGTCCCCAATTCATCGGCAATTCCTTCATCGTTTTGCGAAATTCAAGATACAAGACGCCTCACAATGCCTCTATAATCCAAAGAAGAAACGGATTAGCCGAGGCGCTCAACAAGACGATTATCAAGATCTTGTCAAAACTTGTGAAGAACAACAAGCGAGACCGGACGATAAACTCGAGAAGCACTCGGCATATCGCACAACCAGACGCACGCCAACCGAGCGACCCCGCACTCGGTTTACGGTGTGAAGCAATTCTCCGTTGGAAATCCGATTCCGTCACTTGCGTCGCCCTTGCAGCGAGAGATGGCGACCGAAGAACAACATCAAAAGCGCCTCAAGAGCTTGAGATGTTAGATGAGAAGCTCGAAGCTCAACAATGCATTGAGTTCTACCAAGCTAGGATGTCGAGAGCTTTCAACAAGAAAGTACGACAACGAAGTTTCAAAGAAGGAGATTTGGTCCTCGCTGCTCGACGACCAATAATCCTCACTTCCAAAAAGAAAGGTAAATTCGAACCTAAATGGGAGGGACCGTTTGTAATAGAGACGGTCTACTCAAACGGTGCATATCGCCTTATCACACAAAATGGCGACCGGCAGTTAATGCCAATAAACGGGAAGTTTCTGAAAAAGTATTATCCTTAGTACATTCAGGATAACCCATTTTAATGGGAAGTTCCTGAAGAAATACTACCCTTAGTATCTTCGGGATAACCCGTTTCGACGGGAAGTTCCTCGTGGGACGTTGCACCCACTTTTCTTGAGGATAACCCTAAATTTATCCTCCATCACAATTCCCCCCACCGATCAAATTCCTTGACGGTAGGTCCACAAATTTTCTGATACATTACCCAAGTCCCCTCTTGATTCCTTCTATGAACAAGAGGTCCACTCAAAGTCCCTTTCACAGGAGATAGGATATGAAATTCTTCCTCTCCAGCGTAAGATCCCTTTCGCGATAAGCGGAAGGGTTCTATCCATCTCTCTTAGGTAGCGCCGGTGAAGGTATCTTGTAGGGATTTTCAAACCGGGTTGTCCTTTGAAGGTCACGAGTTTCTTCGGTTCTCGGTGGAGATTCCACTCTTAGTTCCATCTCTCTCCTAGGTAGCCGGTGAAGGTATCTTGTAGGGATTTTCAAACCAGTTGTCCACCAAGGTCACCCGAAGTTTCTTCGGTTCTGAGTGGAGATCCCACTCTTAGTTCCATCTCTCTCCTAGGTAGCCGGTGAAGGTATCTTGTGGGATTTTCAAACCAGTTGTCCACCAAGGTCACCCGAGTCTCTTCGGTTCTGAGTGGAGATCCCACTCTTAGTTCCATCTCTCCTAGGTAGCGCCGGTGAAGGTATCTTGTAGGGATTTTCAAACCGGGTTGTCCACCAAGGTCACCCGAGTCTCTTCGGTTCTCGGAGTGGAGATCCCACTCTTAGTTCCACCTCTCTCTAGGTAGCCGGTGAAGGTATCTTGTAGGGATTTTCAAACCGGGTTGTCCGTGAAGGTCACCCGAGTCTCTTCGGTTCTGAGTGGAGATCCCACTTTTAGTTCCATCTTTCCTCTTAGGTAGCGCCGGTGAAGGTATCTTGTGGGATTTTCAAACCAGTTGTCCACCAAGGTCACCTGAGTTTCTTCGGTTCTGAGTGGAGATCCCACTCTTAGTTCCATCTCTCTCCTAGGTAGCCGGTGAAGGTATCTTGTAGGGATTTTCAAACCGGGTTGTCCGTGAAGGTCACCCGAGTCTCTTCGGTTCTGAGTGGAGATCCCACTTTTAGTTCCATCTTTCCTCTTAGGTAGCGCCGGTGAAGGTATCTTGTAGGGATTTTCAAACCAGGTTGTCCTTTGAAGGTCACTGAGTCTCTTCGGTTCTCGGAGTGGAGATCCCACTCTTAGTTCCATCTCTCTCTAGGTAGCGCCGGTGAAGGTATCTTGTAGGGATTTTCAAACCAGGTTGTCCTTTGAAGGTCACGAGTTTCTTCGGTTCTCGGAGTGGAGATCCCACTCTTAGTTCCATCTCTCTCCTAGGTAGCGCCGGTGAAGGTATCTTGTAGGGATTTTCAAACCAGGTTGTCCTTTGAAGGTCACGAGTCTCTTCGGTTCTCGAGTGGAGATCCCACTCTTAGTTCCACCTCTCTCTAGGTAGCGCCGACCGAAGGTATGCGCCGATTTTCAAACCAGTTGTCCACCAAGGTCACCCGAGTCTCTTCGGTTCTCGGTGGAGATCCCACTTTTAGTTTCATCTTTCCTCTTAGGTAGCGCCGGTGAAGGTATCTTGTAGGGATTTTCAAACCGGGTTGTCCTTTGAAGGTCACACGAGTCTTTTCGATTCTACAGTGAGGTCCACGCTATTGGTTTCATTAGAAATAGAACATAAAGTTCCTCCTCTCTCACCAATTTGATCCTATCAATCAAAACTTCTTAATCAAGATTCTTCTTGGGGTATTTTATCGAAGCCTAAGAAGGGATAAAGCCAGCGCCTCACCGCAGCGTTGCGGTTTAGTCTTTTCGATTGAAGAAGACACGAGTTTGATTACAGGGTATTTTATCCGAAGCCTAAGAAGGGATAAAGCCAACGCCACACGCTGCTGCGGTTTAGTCTTTCGATTGAAGAAGACACGAGTTTGATTAAGGGTATTTTATCCGAAGCCTAAGAAGGGATAAAGCCAGCGCCTCCTGCAGCGTTGCGGTTTAGTCATTTTTCGATTGAAGAAGACACGAGTTTGATTCGGGGTATTTTATCCGAAGCCTAAGAAGGGATAAAGCCAGCGCCTCACAGCGTTGCGGTTTAGTCTTTCGATTGAAGAAGACACGAGTTCGATTACGGGGTATTTCATCCGAAGCCTAAGAAGGGATTAAGCCAGCGCCTCACAGCGTTGCGGTTAGTCTTCCCATGAAAAAGGCGAAGCCTCATTATTCAACATCGTAGCATTAAGTCTAAGAGAGTCTCATTCTTTTAGCACAACGCCACGCGGCGGAGCGAATCCAGATAATCCGCGACGCTAGCCCAACTCAAGCGGTAGTTGGTAAAGGCTAATCAAATCCGTTGAGGGGTGACGATAACCCAAAAACGGCCTTGCCACAGCGTTGTCGGTTTAGTCTTTTTCGATTGAAGAAGACACGAGTTTGATTAAGGGTATTTTATCCGAAGCCTAAGAAGGGATAAAGCCAGCGCCTCCTGCAGCGTTGCGGTTTAGTCTTTTAGATTGAAGAAGACACGAGTTCGATTACGGGGTATTTCATCCCGAAGCCTAAGAAGGGATTAAGCCAACGCCTCACACGCGTTGCCGGTTAGTCTTCCCATGAAAAAAGACGAAGCCTACGTATTCAACATCGTAGCATTAAGTCTAAGAGAGTCTCATTCTTTTAGCACAACGCCACGCAGGAGCGAATCCAGATAATCCGCGACGCTAGCCCAACTCAAACGGTAGTTGGTAAAGGCTAATCAAATCCGTTGAGGGCTGGGGGTCGGCCAATAACCCTAAAGACGACGCCTAACACGCGTTGTCGGTTTAGTCTTTTTCCGATTGAAGAAGACACCAGAGTTTGATTCTGGGGTATTTTATCCCAAGCCTAAGAAGGATAAAGCCAACGCCTCACACGCTGCTGTCGGTTTAGTCTTTTTCCGATTGAAGAAGACACCGTGAGTTCGACTGGGTATTTTATCCCGAAGCCTAAGAAGGGATAAAGCCAGCGCCTCCTGCAGCGTTGCGGTTAGTCTTCCCATGAAAAAGGCGAAGCCTACGTATTCAACATCGTAGCATTAAGTCTAAGAGAGTCTCATTCTTTTAGCACAGCGTCCGTCGCGGGCGGATCGGATAATCCGCCGCTAGCCCAACTCAAGCGGTAGTTGGTAAAGGCTAATCAAATCCGTTGAGAATTGGGTTGACCAATAACCCTAAAGCCAACGCCTCACAGCGTTGCGGTTTAGTCTTTTTCCGATTGAAGAAGACACGAGTTTGATTAAGGGTATTTTATCCGAAGCCTAAGAAGGGATAAAGCCAGCGCCTCCTGCAGCGTTGCGGTTTAGTCTTTTAGATTGAAGAAGACACGAGTTCGATTAAGGGTATTTTATCCGAAGCCTAAGAAGGGATTAAGCCAACGCCTCACAGCGTTGCGGTTAGTCTTCCGTGAAAAGACGGCTTCACGATTCAACATCGTAGCATTAAGTCTAAGAGAGTCTCATTCTTTTAGCACAACGCCACGCGGAGCGGATCCGATAATCCGCGACGCTAGCCCAACTCAAACGGTAGTTGGTAAAGGCTAATCAAACCGCTGAGGGTCGGGGTTGGCCAATAACCCTAAAGCCAACGCCACACGCTGCTGTCGGTTTAGTCTTTTTCCCATTGAAGAAGACACCGATTCGATTCGGGGTATTTTATCCCAAACCTAAGTAGGGATAAAGCCAACGCCTCACAGCGTTGCGGTTTAGTCTTTCTCCGATTGAAGAAGACACCGAGTTTGATTCTCGGGTATTTTATCCCAAGCCTAAGAAGGGATAAAGCCAACGCCACACGCTGCTGTCGGTTTAGTCTTTCTCCGATTGAAGAAGACACCGAGTTCGATTCGGGGTATTTTATCCCGAAGCCTAAGAAGGGATAAAGCCAACGCCACACGCTGCTGTCGGTTTAGTCTTTCTCCGATTGAAGAAGACACCGAGTTCGACTGGGTATTTTATCCCAAGCCTAAGAAGGATAAAGCCAACGCCACACGCTGCTGCGGTTTAGTCTTTCTCCATTGAAGAAGACACCGAGTTTGATTCTCGGGTATTTTATCCCGGCCTAAGAAGGGATAAAGCCAACGCCACACGCTGTTGCCGGTTAGTCTTTCTCCCATTGAAGAAGACACCGAGTTCGATTCGGGGTATTTTATCCCAAGCCTAAGAAGGGATAAAGCCAACGCCACACGCTGCTGCGGTTTAGTCTTTCTCCATTGAAGAAGACACCGAGTTCGACTGGGTATTTTATCCCGGCCTAAGAAGGATAAAGCCAACGCCACACGCTGGTCCGGTTTAGTCTTTCTCCGATTGAAGAAGACACCGAGTTTGATTCTAGGGTATTCCATCCCGAAGCCTAAGAAGGATAAAGCCAACGCCACACGCTGCTGCCGGTTAGTCTTTCTCCGATTGAAGAAGACACCGAGTTCGATTCGGGGTATTTTATCCCAAGCCTAAGAAGGATAAAGCCAACGCCACACGCTGTTGCCGGTTAGTCTTTCTCCGATTGAAGAAGACACGAGTTCGATTCGGGGTATTTTATCCGAAGCCTAAGAAGGGATAAAGCCGACGCCACACGCTGGTCCGGTTTAGTCTTTCTCCGATTGAAGAAGACACGAGTTTGATTCTAGGGTATTCCATCCGAAGCCTAAGAAGGGATGAGTCTACGCTAACACGCTGCTGTCGGGTGGGCTCTTGCCCGCAAAAGAGTACGGAAGCCACGTGATTCAACATCGTAGCATTAAGTCTAAGGAGTTTCATTCTTTTAGCACAACGCCACGCGGCGAACGAATTTAGATAAATCCATGCGCTAGGGTTCAAGCGTGTCGGTAAAGGCTTATCAAATCCGTTGGCGGTGAGGGTTTGCCAAAATCTGTAAGTATTATGGTTAATTATTTACGTGAAATAAAAGAATCATAATAAAGCATAAAGAGGACAGAAATATGTTTTATTAATAAAAGACTGAAGTTACACAAGCTCTCTAAACGTCAAATTTGTGACAGCAAATTTGCTGCTTTAACTTAGATACTTTATTGAGGAAAGCTTGTTGAAGTTCCTTCTGAAGCTCGGCCCTAAAAGTCTCCTCGCTGCTATTAAGGGTCTTTGCGGTTTCCTCCTCGACTTCGACCAGCTTCCGCTTTGAAAACTCAAGCTTCTCGGACATGACTGCAAGAGTCTCCTCCTTGTTGGCCTTCGTCAGCTTCAAGATGATCAGACTCTCCCTCGCCGCTTGAAGTTCCTGTTCGAGCTCTACTATTCTCGCTTCTCCAGCAGCGACATAAGATTGAAAATGTTCCACGGAAGACGAAGCTTGGTGGCAATGATCTACAAAGAGCGCACCGGTCTTCTTGCATCTGAACTTCGAGTCCGGTAATGGCGACATCACCAAATTGTCGGCGAGCCTCTGTCTCTGTCTCTATATATGAGGGGAGCTCGCCTCAAAGTCTTGCGCACTTTTGAGCTTAACCTCCAAATGGTCGAAATCATCAGCAATGGCCTGGGCAGACTCAATCTTCTAGATATTCTCCCACGATGCCTGATCCTACTCCAATCAGGAACACGAGTATAAACTGTTTCCTAATTTGTCGAGAAGTTCCCGGAAGAATATTTTCATAAAAAATATTCTTAGGGATAACTCGATCGTGCGGATTGCATTGACGTTAATCAGCGTGCGATGCTACTCCAAATAGGATTACGAGTATAAACTAGTTCCTAATTCTTAGCGAAGTTCACGGAGAATATTACCATATTCTTAAGGATAACTCGATAACCCTCAATTTCCTCCCGCTGTGGAACCTCAAAGAGGGATAAATTGACGAATTCTGACAAGGCTTATGTTGGCGCCGGACAGCGCGTTCTACCTTGAAAGAATTCCTCTCACCGTATCAATGCCGATTCATGTCCGCCGTAAGGCCCATCGGTCAACAGTTTAGAGTTGGAATAAGTCCCAAGAAAAATTCCTCCCAATCGAGGATAATTGTGCTCCAACAAGGAGTAATACAAGAGCGACGCCAACCAACGCGTCGTCACAAGGATTCACCGATCAACGGTTCGGATCCACGCAAGATCGCGATCGGCCAACGCTACAACTCCGCCGAAAGTGAAGGCTAAAATCCATGTAGTTCGACGCCAATTAACGCTGTCGCAGTTGAAGGATTCCCCATCAACGGAGGAATCCCGATGGTCAATTGGACGACAATTCACCAAACACGAAGTCGACAGTAAGGAGCTTAATTAGCTACAGTTTGAAATTCCAACAACGGTCAAGCAATAAATGCAGCACCGTAACACCCCTGGGTATCCTACAAAGCACTGGAGAACCTGAGAGGATTGGAGGAATTAAATACTGGAGCCAATCTCAAAAGAAATTCATCGACTTCTGGTCAAGATTTCGACAACGGTCAGACAAAAAATGCAGTACCGTAACACCTTCAGCAACCCTACAAAGCACTGGGAAGACTGAAGGGAATGGAGAGATCAAACGCCAGGGTCATTCACAAGTCCTATCACGCCGATTGAAGGGTGAAGGGCTCATCATATCCAAAGCATCCCAGACTCGCCAAAGAATCGAGACTGAGACGCTTTGGAGGGGGTATCTGTAGGCGATAAAAATTGCTTATCAGTACCCGAACGAGACTCGTGACGGTGGGTTGACAACCAACGATCCACTCGACAAACCGACGCCGCAAAATGCGTAAAGCGAGTCCACGAACACGTGAAGTGGGTCAGCAAGGTGTACAAATCAGCGAAGCGGCGTCGCGTGGAAGAAACCCGGCGACGAAGTTCGACGAGGCGAGTTGACTAAACTCAAACACCGGCGAGACGGAATCAACTCCGCTTAATCCGTCAAATGCAAACGAGCCGTTTGAGTTCTGAAAGTTGATCGGATACGGACTCAAACACAACGGCGACATCATCAGGAGAAAACTAAGCCCGGAAGACCGAGAAAACGACGAAACGATTTAAAACGCCAAGCACTCCTCAACTTGGCGAACCTCGCCTTTGGCGAACCTCGCCTTTGGCGAACCTTTGGCGAACCTTTGGCGAACCTTCCGCGAACCTCGCGGTTTGGCGAATCTCGGTTCCTTCGGCGAACCTCGCCTTTGGCGAACCTTTGGCGAACCTCGCCTTTGGCGAACCTCGCCTTTGGCGAACCTCGCCTTTGGCGAACCTCGCCTTTGGCGAACCTCGCCTTTGGCGAACCTCGGTTCATTTTGGCGAACCTCGCCTTCGGCGAACCTCGGTTCATTTTGGCGAACCTCGCCTTTGGCGAACCTCGCTTCGGCGAACCTCGGTTCATTTTGGCGAACCTCGCCTTTGGCGAACCTCGCCTTTGGCGAACCTCGTGTTTGCTTCCACCTCGCCAACTAGGCTCAGAATCTCGCGACAATGACAAGATCGAACGAACGCCGCGAAAAGTCCGAAAACCATACCGGACCAAGGAGCCAACGGCTCGGCAAACCCGACACCGCTTGGTGTCCGGCCGCCAGAAACCCCCTCTTGATTATTTGCCTATAAATAGTCCGAGGGGTGCTCATTTTCAAGGGTTGGATTTTCGATATCGAGAGAGCTCGCGAGATCTACGATCGGCCGACGCACGGTCCGGAAAGCACCGGCGGCACAAGTCCCGCCGATCTACAAATCACGAGGTAAGCAAACTCGGTCGGCTACGATCGGCCAGAGTGATTTCTCCTAGTAGATCTCACCGCTCGGCGATCCTCTCCTTCGTGAGTGTGATTCCCGGCGATCCTCTCCTTCGTGAGTGTGATCCCCTTAGGCGCTTCCTTCGCGGAAACGAGCCCCTTCACGCCTCAGAGTTCCGAACCCGGTCTCACGGATCGAATTGCGCGGTGGTCTACTGACGATCAAGTCCCCCAAGACAAAGCAAAGAAACGATGGTTTAGGATCTCGATATAACGAGATCCTCGTGTTTGTTCATAAAGGAAAAAGTTGTAATTTTTGTTTCCATTGTACGCCTTAAAATAAAAGGCATTTCTTTTGAATTTTGTTGTAGGCCAAAGAAGCTGTAAACGAATTCAAGGACAATGAATAACAAATCAACTTTCCCAAATAACCGTAAGTCGAGGTTCGCCGAAGGCGAGGTTCGCCAAAATGAACCGAGGTTCGCCAAAGGCGAGGTTCGCCAAAATGAACCGAGGTTCGCCAAAGGCGAGGTTCGCCAAAGGCGAGGTTCGCCAAAGGCGAGGTTCGCCGAAGGCGAGGTTCGCCAAAATGAACCGAGGTTCGCCAAAATGAACCGAGGTTCGCCAAAATGAACCGAGGTTCGCCAAAAGCGAGTTGTAAACGAAGTTGGCAGGGAGCATGCGTTTTCATCGTTTCCGTCGTTTTCGGTCTTAGGGCTTAGTTTTCTCCTGATGATGTCGCCGTTGTGTTTGAGTCCGTATCCGATCAACTTTCAGAACTCAAACGGCTCGTTTGCATTTGACGGATTAAGCGGAGTTGATTCCGTCTCGCCGGTGTTTGAGTTTAGTCAACTCGCCTCGTCGAACTTCGTCGCCGGGTTTCTTCCACGGCACGTCGTTTCGTTGATTTGTACACCTTGCTGACCCACTTCACGTGTTCGTGGACTCGCTTTACGCATTTTGCGGCGTCGGTTTGTCGAGTGGATCGTTGGTTGTCAACCCACCGTCACGAGTCTCGTTCGGGTACTGATAAGCAATTTTTATCGCCTACACAATGGTTCATGAATAGAACCGTCAATTTCTCACCCTAAGTCATCCAAATTCACACATAATTCTCTAACCAAATCATTCCAAACACTTATTCTCACCACATACAACTCATACTCATCAAGATCCATCACAAAAATGCATAAAACCTTAAAAAATTGATCAAACGTGAGATTAGGATTTCAAATTGTACCTTAATGATGATTTAGATGAGTTTAGATCACAAAATCAATATGATAATCTCCTTAAAAATGTTAGATCATAGCAAAATCATAGAGTGAAGAAAAAAATTGAGAGAGAAAACGGTAAAAAGAGGTAAAAGTAAAAATAAAATAAAATAAAATTTACCCCCTTTTTACTGCTGTCCATCGATGGTTAACTATCGATGGTCGGAGTCTGACCATCGATGGTAACCCCAAAATTTTTTTAACAAAAAGAAAAGGAAAAGAAATAAAAAATATGATGCAGATGGGTAAAGAGAGAATACCTGAGATAAGAACTTACCTTTGTAAAGGAGACAACAAAAAAATAATATAATAAACTTGTATCTCTTTATTTTTCTCTAAGACCAAGGATTGGACATCGATCTAACACCCCTTTGAGCAAATCGTGTGTGTTACCTCAATTCTTGGTCTTCCTGCAGCCCTTCAGAAAAGTAGAAAGGTGTGACCTAGGTATTCACATAGGTCCACACTAGTTAGGAATTGTACCTTTAGATACCCAAATCTGCTTAACCGTTTTAACTTTGCATTTGCATTCGACAATTCATTAAAACATGACCCATTCTACCATATAAGTAACACATAGTAGATAATGAATTAGAAATAGGTGCAAAGTAATTTAAATTATTTCTTTTACAAATAAAGGTTGAAACTTTTTATGTTTTCCTGAATATGAATAACCAAGTCTAGTTTTAGCTTTTGCAAATCGTTGATTGGAAAGGACCATGTTTAAATCTTTAGAACCCAATAAAAAAAATTCACGGCTTTTTCCAAATCAATATTTTTGGACTTTAACTGTTCATTTTCAGAAATAAAAATAGTGCACTTAATTTTAAACTTTATTTGTTCAAAAGGCAATTCACACAATAATTCATTTACCTTAGTAGCCAACTTTTTGTTTTCAATAATTTTATCATCTAGTTGCTTAGATAAAACATAAAATTTGATTTTGAAAATCAGAACATTGTGTGCAATCAATTGTAGTGATGTCACAAGGTGAATTATGTGAATCCAAATTTGCGAAAAAAAAACTTCCTCACATAAGGATTTCTTTTCTTTCCTCAAATTTGCATTCACTTTTTTTGTCACTTCATATTTTTCAGCAAATTTTTTCAAATTGTTTCAACATTTCTTTATATTTGGGATATAGCTCATCATATGTATGATACACCTCATTCTCTGAATTCACACGCTCAAAATCGTATATTTCACCTTATTTTGAATCTGAAGTTGCATTATTTTGAGGCCTTCATCTTGAAATTCTCATACTTACTCACAAGCATTGTAAGTTTCGCCTTTTTCACCTGTGGCGTTCCTTCATGTGTAACTTTCAAAGTTTTCCAAATTTCCTGCGCAATAGAACAATTTCACACATGATTAAATTCTTCAGCAGTCAAAAAATAATAAAGAGTATTCATAGCTTTTGCATTTAAAAAGTAAATCTTTTTATCCTGAGCAGTCCACTTATCTCTAGGAGTAACAACAGTAAACTCTTCTACAACGGTAGTAGGTTCACTATAGCCGTTCTCTACACTACTCCAAACGTCATAATCGGTGGATAATAAAAAACTCTCATACGCGCTTTCCAATAGGTATAGTTTATCCATAAAAAAGAGGGGGTCGGTTAACAGCATGTCCCTCAGAAAAAGCCGTTACGGCAGTCAAACTAGACATCTCTATCCTAGATTATGAATTCTAAAGATGGATAACCTTGCTCTGATACCAATTGTTGGATCTGAGATGCAAGCCTGGAGGGGGGTGAATAGGGTTGCTACCATTTTTTACTAAAAACACAAAATATGTAGCAGAATAGATAATATAAAGAAGAAAAATAACCAATCAAGGACACACAATATTTTATAGTGGTTCAGATAATAATCATACATTTACTCTTCTTTCTTATGAAGAGGCTTCCTCACTATGCTAAGAGTTCTCGTGAATCACAACCTGATTCAGTAGGCTTACAAAGACCGCACCCTGGAATCTACCCGAAATTAGTCGTCTAACCTAACTCCCCACAATGAGTAACACCTAGCCCTAACTAGTCCCAACCCTTAATTAACACCGGCTTGAGTACGCTATAAAAATAAGTTTAAAATAAACCAACAAACATAGTTTAAGCATAGAAAATAAGAAAGATCTTACAACCCTTTTCGATTAACAAACCGTCGTTCAATAGATCAAACTGAAGCTTGATGATGTCGATGATAAAATCAAGGGCAACTCTCCTCACTGAGATGATCCAAACATGTTGAGCGTGACAAGAAAGAGTTTGTTGAGACTCCGGAGGTCTAAATCTTCAATTCAATATATTCTCTAATCAAAACCCTAAAGCTATTATCAAAACCCTAGAAATCTCCTCCTATATTTATCTCTTTCAACCATATATAGCCTTTAATCAACCAGGAAAGGGATATCCTAAACATGATAGAAGTTGGAGATCAAAAGGAATGATGAACAGCTGTGATTAAATCCTCAAATCTGCAATCAGCCTATTTTACCATCGATGGTTGCTCACGACCATCGATGGGTCCCTGAGCACCATCGATGGGTTCCTGTAATTCATCGATGAGCTAAAATCTTGTCTCTAGATTCTGCAATTTATTCTTGTAGACCATCGATGACCTCATAACCATCGATGGGTCCCTGACGACTATCATTGGTACAAAAGCTGAAATCAGCTTTTGTGCTGATTTTTGTATCTCTTTGCCTCGTACGTCTTATACTTATATTCACCTGGACTATATCATCTCAATTAAATATTAGTAGAAAATGAGAGTTTGTTATTACTCAAACAAGAGCTATTGTACGGACTACGTCCTAACAGTTAACATATCTATTCTGATAAGAACTCATATTTTTAAAGCTGATAATGGCTAATATTTTTATACATATGTTACTAGTCCATGTTCATCTTGTTAGAATTAATATAAAATTATAACTCTCAACCCTCACCACAACTTTAGAGTTTTGGTGTAATGGTTAAAAGGACTTTAAGATGGGATCAAAGCAACCCAGGTGTAAATCTTGCTAGCCATAAATTTAAAGCGGATTTTCTAGAACTTGATACCGTCGTGTGAGTCCAGGTTTCAGCCCTCAACCTACGGGCATGTTAGAATTAATATAAAATTATAACTCTGAACCCTCACCACAACTTCAGAGTTGTGGTCTAATGGTTAAGTTGTGGTCTAATGGTTAGAGGGACTTTAAGACATTTGACTATTCAGTAAGGATTGAATTCAGGTCCAAGTGTACCAACTTCAGGTTTTTTTGGAGTTAGATCAACGAATATACACTAGTGGCTATTGGAAGGAGTAGAGGGTAGAAATCAATTCATAGATAAGTGTATGCTATTATAACTGGTCATCCTGCGTTTCAACATAGACCTCTTGTACATTATACTGCCACGGCATTTGCAGCATCCATTACATGTTTGTTTAAAAAACATCTATTACCAATCTGATAATGCATGTAACTCTGCAACCTGATCATTTATTTTCCAGGTATATGTGGAAGTAAGCAAATGATCTGGAGGCCCAGAACTTGAATCTCTGTTCATTTGATTATGGATCACTCATGGGGTAAATTCAGTAGCGGCAAATTAGGTTCAGCTTTCTGTAGTTGGAGTTGGAGCCTCGGGTATAAATAAATGATCTCTTGGTAGGTGTTTGTGGACGTTACTACTACTTATGAACTTGGTTCTTAATTTGTTTAAGGGGAGCTACTCATGAAGATATTAACTATCTCTCTACCTACTGAAACTTGGGTACAGAGTCATCATGAGCATTGCACCCTTCAAAGTGTGTCCCCTACCAAGTGGGGAAATAAAGTTTTCAATAATTAGCGTATTTTGTCATTTTAACCTCACATGATGGAAAACTGTAGATGTTTAATTTCTTATACAAGAATAAGGTAGCCAGTAATCCAATAAATGAACTAGTAAAAATAAACATATAAGGAGCAACATAATGTATACACTCAAACCACAAGAACCTCACATAACAAGAATGAACATATCCTACAAGCTGAATAACCACGTATCACACATTAAATGAACTCCATCAACTTATCAACATCAAGATCTTCAAGGACTAGTAGTGGCTGGCGGAGGTGGGGAGAGGAAAGGAAGAGGCGGTATCTGAGCACCAGGAATAGCTGGAATTCCTGCAGGAATGGAGGGAATACTCGGTATCTGAACAGAAGGCAGAGGAGGCAATGCTGTAGGAATTGTAGGGATTGTGGGAATTGCTGGCATCGGTGGCAGTGCAAGTTTAGGCAATGTAGTGGCTGGCATAGGCGGCAGAGTTGGCATTGGCAGTGTAGGAATTGTTGGGAGAGGAGGCAGATTTGGCATTGGCAGTGTAGGAATTGTAGGTATTGTTGGTGTTGCTGGTGATGCTGGAGTATCCAAAAGCTGGCGAGCTGCAAGACTTGCATCGATGCTAAGAGAGGCGATAAGCAAAGAGAGGAGAAACCAACAAGTGTAGGAGTAGGCCATATTGTTTAATTAACTTTGAGGTCTTCTTCTCTTTGGTGCTGAACTCTAGTTGTCAAGATTTGGTTTTATAGAGTAGCTAATGTTGAATGTGTGCATGGATTCAAAAGGGATTATTAATTAGTTGGTGATCAGTATTGCGATGTATCTACAGATTTTCTAGATTTGTTCACCTTCTAATCCACGTGTCTCACAGATTATTTATTTATTTATTTATTTAAAGAAATCTTGCAGAGCTTTATAGGTTGGTAGTTGTGAGATTAGTTTTTTCCGATCATGTAGTTAGGACTTCTGTTATTGAAGCTTATTTTTCTGAGTTATACCTGCTTTAACTTTATGGCAAATTAACAAGTTGAAGTAAAAGTATAAAAGCATAGCCATGTCAGGATGTGAAATAAGATGTTTGCTTGCAAACAAGTTATTCATGAATGTAAAAAAAGCAAGTTTGTGTGATAATATTTTTTCATCCATTTGTTTATTTATTAATTTCGATGAGATGTGTTGAATGTTGTCTCTAGAGTAGAGGGAACTGGCAAACTGCATTAACATGTGTAGTTTGTGTGTTCATCTTCTTACCTGTATATTCCTTTCCTAAAAAGGAAAATTCTTGTTAGGTAGTAAGTGGGTTGCTTTGTAGGTTGGGCAGTTAGAGAATTAAACCTATTGATAATGCAGTCTTTAGATATTTTTTAATGTTACTTTATACTGCAGTAACTATTTTTCCTCTCCCTGATTCCTAAGATTATTTTCTTTTGCAGTAACTTATACTTTAATCCGATTGCATGACCCAAACATTAATGGAAATTCTAGAATTTGCTCTCTCCATCCTACTCGCTGCTTAGTTTTTTGATAAAATAATTTATTTCTTCACAGCTGATCTGTTAATTTTTTCCCCTTTAATCAACTAATTCTTGTGCAGCTATTTGTTAGGATATGCTTTCTTTTCATCAGGATTTTTGTTTTCTCCAACATCTGATACGTTTGTTAAATTTTGGCCCATTATGTCTAGAAACAGTAAGAAAATAATTGGAAACTCTGTAAAAACTCCAATGATGAATCTTTTTATTTAATGTTTGCCGG
Organism: Asparagus setaceus; assembly: GCA_012295165.1. Lineage (NCBI taxonomy): Eukaryota > Viridiplantae > Streptophyta > Magnoliopsida > Asparagales > Asparagaceae > Asparagus > Asparagus setaceus. The sequence goes on along the minus strand of CM022704.1, from coordinate 25,684,539 downwards.
TCATTTTATCGAGGAGGCATTTCTTTAGGACGAGCATAGTTGAGATCTTACAAATGCATGTCTTCTGTTTCTGTTAGAATTGTTGCTCTTGTTCATTTCATTTATCATTTCAGTTCAATGTTTGATGTGCTTAACCAACTCCGATTTTTATCAAATCAATCTTGTTAGAACCAACAAAGTTTAACCCAAATGCTTAGGCCTGGGGTACACAAATAATTCTTCTACAGATACCAAAGCGTTGACTTTTTATTTTCGTTTCTCAGAAAGCATTTCTTATTAATATTTAGTAATAGCACTTTCAATATTAAGAGATTTCTTTTGTACATTAAGTTATCCAGTCTGATAACTGCTAATATCAGTAAACCAGAAAGCTGCCAGTGTTTTTAGATATATGTTTTCGTAATCCATACACACCTTAGAGTTCATTACGGACTGAACTCAGATCCAGAGAAAATCAGGTTCAGGTATTGATTTAGGATCCAGGGATATATTTTTAGTGGCTCATTGGCAGGTGGGACTGAGGTTTCATGCACAGATCTCTTGTTAAGTGCAAAGAGGCTTCGTGATTGTACTACCATGGCACTTCCAGTATCTGTTATAGCTTCTGCATCCAAAGAAATCTATCATGAATCTCATAATGGCATTAAATGAAACCTCACCGCATATTGTCTTCAACTATATGCACAAATCAAATGCAATGAAACCCAGAACTTGAATCTCTATTCATCTGATCATCAAGCAGTGATTGGATTCAGTACAAGTCCAAGTAGATTGGGTTCAGGTTTCTGGAGTGTGCGATAGGAGTACACAAAAGATGCAATGGCAGGTATGTGGGAGTTACCCTAACTTTGTTCATTCTTTCTTGTGAATATAGACTGTGGCTAGAAAATGCTGAAAGGGCGCATGTTTGGAATGAATGCTTAGATTGGCGATGCATCATAATTGCAAAACATCAATGATATGTTAAGCATCTCTTTCGTTGTTCATTGACATGCCATGAGTGGATTCATCTGTAGGAGATTTTTCTTATTTTTTCTGTTAACTTTAAAGCCAAGTACTAGTTAAGATGATTTAGAGGTCCCTTCAAATTTTCCTTTTCCCCAGATGGCTTAGTAAAATTAGAATCAAGTCGTGTAACTCAAAAGGTTTTCATTTTTCTGTTCGTATACCACCGGAACTTTGGTATAACAATCATCATGGACAGGACACCATTCAAAATCAGCTTTTCCCCTTTCCCAAGTGATGAATTAAACTTTTGACCAATATTATATTGTGTCAGATTAACCTGATACAACGAGAAACATAGATGTTTAATTTCGTAAACAAATATAAAGAAGGTAGTAATCCAATCAATGAACTATTACAAATAAACATATAAGAAGCAACATAATGCATACACTCAACCACAAGAACCTAACATCACAATCAAACATTACAATCTCTAGAATGAACATATCCTACAAGCTCCAGTGCTCCACAACCACATATCCCGAACTAAATGAACTCAATCGGTACACCAACATCAAGGTTTCATGGACTAGTTGTGGCTGCTGGAGGTGGGGAGAGGAAAGGAATGGGCGGTATTTGGACTCCAGGGATAGTCGGGATGCCTGTAGGAATGGAGGGAATAGTTGGTATCTGAATTGAAGGAAGAGGAGGCAATGCTGTAGGAATTGTGGGGATTGTTGGAATTGCTGGCATCGGTGGCAGTACAAGCTTAGGGAACGTAGCGGTTGGCATCGGTGGCAGACTTGGCTTTGGAAGTGTGGGGATTGTGGGTAGAGGAGGCTGTTGGGTGGCTGGTACTGGTGGCAATGTTGGCATAGGAAGTGTAGGGATTGTTGGGAAAGGAGGCAATGTTGGCATAGGCATTGTAGGAATCGTAGGTTGGTTTGGTGCAGCTGGTGCTGCCGGGGTATCTAGGAGATGGCGAGCCGCAAGGCTTGCATCAATACTTATCAAGGTTAGAAGCAAAGTTAAGATGATCCCATTGTGAGAAGCCATGTTGTAGAGAGTAGAAGATTTGTAGGCTTTTCCTCCTTTGTTTTGTGTACCAATCTCTGGGTTGGGTACTATATATAGAGTAGGAATGTGTGAGATGTTTCTTGCGATAGGAGGGATATGATCTGTAACAAAATTAGTGTGATTTTTGTTTGTTCACCATCCCATCTGTTCTACTTTAGTTGTAGAAAGGGAAAATTATTTCTTAGGTAGGTTTATGGTGAGAAGTTGGAAAAGTAAACCTGTTGACTAAGTGTATTTTAGAATATTTATATTTTGATGTTACTTTATTTTGCAGTAACTACTTTTATCCTTTTTCTGTTAATCACTTTTATATTCCTCAAAATCCTTTTTTAGAACTTTCTCCTTTTCATTGAATTCCGCATAAAAGTTTACCCAGTTTTAGCATCATAACGACTAATGTTAATTTAGTTCTTTTGGAATGGTTGAGTGAGGTCTCAGATATCTTTTTCTATGTAATAATTTTCATGTCTCGGACATATTCCACTCTGCAATTAGTTTTTAAGTTTATAAAAATTAGAGCTTGGACTGATTTTGAAGGACCTTACTATTGATAACTCAGGCCTATGTCACTCTTCTTGATGGAATTGGAACTCTTATCGTTCTTCTTTCTGTTAACTTATACCATGCTGGACAATTGAAGCATCCCTTAAGAAGTCGAGAGCAAGTTTAGCTATAAAGTCAAGAGTAATAACAGATAACAGGTTTGCTATTTCTGTTAGAATTACTGCTTTTGTGCATTGCATTCCTGGCCCGATTTATGTCTGATATGCAATAATTGACTCCACCTCTTAATCAAACTAATCAAGTATGAACTAAGAAAGTTCAACATAAATAATTATGCCTGGGGTTAAAAATTGTTATTCTGGCTCGGATTGCTTTGATATGGATACCAAAGCTTTCATGTTCTTTTCTTTAACAAATAGCATTTTCTATAAATGTTCTCTTTCATACTTATGTTTAGAGTTCTATTCCTATAACATAGTTTTAAACTTGATAATGGCTAATGTTCTTGAATATATATTTCCTTTTTTTTTTTTTTGGGAAGAATGAATATATATATCTAATCCATATGCATCTGATTATGCAATATGGACTGAATTCAGATCAAGGAGCATCAGCTTCAGGTTTTGGAGTTAGGATCGATGAACATGCGCTAGTGGCTTTTGGAAGGAGGACTAGAGGGTAGAAATCCATTTGTAGGCAAGTATGCGTACTATAACTTACTATCTTGGTTTCCAACATAGACTTCTCGTACGTTGCACTGTCATGGCACTTGCTGCACCTGTTACAGGTTTTGCATAAAAAACATCTGTTACCAATCGGTAATGGCTGTAACTTTTGCAACCAAGGCAGTGCTGTAGGAATTGCGGGGATTGTTGGAATTGCAGGCAGTGTCGGAATTGGCAGTGAAGGAATTGTAGGGAATGGTGGCAATGTTGGCATTGGCAGTGTTGGAATTGTAGGTATCGTGGGCATTGCTGGTGATTCCGGAGTGTCTAAAAGATGGCGAGCTGCGGTGCTTGAGTCGATGCTAAGTGAGGCGACAAGCAATGAGAGTAGAAACCAACAAGTGGAGGAGGAGGAGGCCATGTTTTTAGTTTAATTAAGCTTTGAAGCTTTTCTTCTCTTTGGTGTGGAACTATAGTTGTCAAGATTGGGTTTTATAGGGTAAATGTTGAATGCATTCATGGATTCAAAAGTGATTGTTAAGTTGGTGATCAGTTTTGGGATGAATCTACAGATTTTCTTAATTTGTTCACCTTCTGATCCACGCGTCCTACATAATTTTAAAAAATTTTTGAACAATTATAGTTGCAACTTCTATATGTTTGGCATCTCATTCATTGTTCAAACTCGGAAGTTTTATTTTAACAGTTTCCGTACTGCTGAATCTTGGTAGAACCGAGTCATTGTGGGCAGTGCAACCTTCAAATTCAATTCTCTTATTTTCCCTTCGGTAGTGATCAAATAAACTTATTGCAGATACCATATCGTTGTCAATATAATGGCAACTTTAATTTATTAACAAATATAAGGAAGCTTGTAATCCAATCAATGAAGTATTACAGAGAAACATACACGAAGCAACATAATGTATAAACTCAAACCATAAGAACCTCACATCACAATCAAACACTACAATCTCTAGAATGAACACATCCTACAAGCTCAATAACCACACATCACACACTAAATGAATTCCATAAATATATCGACACCAAGTTTTCATGGACTCCCAGCGGCTGCTGGAGGTGGAGAAAGAAAAGGAATGGGAGGTATCTGAACACCAGGAATACTCGGAATGCCTGCAGGAATTGAGGGGATAGTCGGTATCTGAACAGAAGGAAGAGGAGGCAGTGCTGTAGGAATTGCGGGGATTGTTGGAATTGCAGGCAGTGTCGGAATTGGCAGTGAAGGAATTGTAGGGAATGGTGGCAATGTTGGCATTGGCAGTGTTGGAATTGTAGGTATCGTGGGCATTGCTGGTGATTCCGGAGTGTCTAAAAGATGGCGAAGGCGGTGCTTGAGTCGATGCTAAGTGAGGCGACAAGCAATGAGAGTAGAAACCAACAAGTGGAGGAGGAGGAGGCCATGTTTTTAGTTTAATTAAGCTTTGAAGCTTTTCTTCTCTTTGGTGTGGAACTATAGTTGTCAAGATTGGGTTTTATAGGGTAAATGTTGAATGCATTCATGGATTCAAAAGTGATTGTTAAGTTGGTGATCAGTTTTGGGATGAATCTACAGATTTTCTTAATTTGTTCACCTTCTGATCCACGCGTCCTACATAATTTTAAAAAATTTTTGAACAGATATCGTGTAGAGCTTTTATAGGTGGGTTGTTGGGAGATTAGTTTTTCTGATAACTTAGTTCTGTTGTTGATTCTAGTTATCTGCGATAACTTTGGGACTGTTTGGTAAACTAGAACTTGAACTGAAAGTGTGGAAGCACATCAATATCAGCACCCGAGTGAAATAAGATGTTTGTTTGCAAACAAATTACCTTAAAAACAGCTGGTGTGACAACAGTGCTTTATCCATTTGGTTATTATCATATTACACGTATATAAGTTGAATTTAAATATTTAGTATAAAAATAAGCTAAATATGAGACATATGTACCATGCTAAAAAATTCTTCCTCATTCTTTTGAAGAAGAATAACTCACTTAAGGGCTCAAGGTATACTCTTTTACCATCTAGTGTCCACGCTAATTTGTAAGCTGAATATTTTGTTTAATATATTTATTATATACTTAATTTATAATTACTTTTGTAATACAATAACTATATAATGTTAATGATAATATAATTATGTTGAGTACTGTTTCATTTGCAAAAGTGATTAGTTCTTTCTTGCCATAAGTGACAAGAAAAAGGAGAATCGATTAAGGAATTAATTTTTTCAAGATGATTTTTCTATAGAGGAAGTGAACTCTAAACTACATCTCATGGGATACTATTTTAAATGTATTTACTTTCATACTTTAGCACACTTAACAAAATAAACATCAAAAGTGACTGGTTCACTTTCTAGCTACCAAATATCTCCTTGGTTCTTTTACTCGTAATACAAGTAGAAAAAGCTACCAACGGAAGCAAAATATTCGTCAATACATATAGTTATTAATTACAAATTCTGCTATTGGTATAAGTCTTTAGTCAGTCATCAAGCAAACCAATTTCCAAACTACCCACCAAAGAAATAGCTGAGCTAATTCCTAAACAACATTTTTTTTCTGTTACTGTTCCGTGCTTGTGGACTGGAATGTAACTCATCGTGGCAAGAACTTGGATTCTGTGGATGTGGGAAATTTAGTGTGGGCATTCGGAGAGTTAAGGATGATCTGGTGGTCCCTTAATCTCCTCTCATGGCTGATTATCTTGAAGAGTGAGTAGTTCTATAATGATCTGCACAAAATAACAGAGATTAGAGGCACCGGAGGTTGTTTCCTCCGGCGTGCCCTCCGACGCTCATGTCAGTGATTGTTTCTAATTAATCTGAAGAGAAAAACAGAGTGCAGTTTTTAGAATTTTTTTGTGCATCCCTGAGAATAGCAAAGATGATGCTATTTATAGGAAGTTGTTGAAGGTATTTTGGTAATTAACCGATTGGCTGATCTGACACTGTGCCGTTGCTTTATACGTGTCCGTAGTAGATTGGTCGGAGGTAGAGAACTATACTCACAGTATTTAATGTGATGGCGACAGAATGGCGGGATAAGAGGCACCGTTGCTGGAGAGTCATCGTGATATTGGCCATGCATTAAATGCGATGGCAACTTGATGGTGAAGTATGGGTGTTGCAATCGCTCATCATTAAATGTGAACACCCGAGTGAAATAAGATGTTTGTTTGCAAACAAATTACCTTAAAACAGCTGGTGTGACAACAGTGCTTTATCCATTTGGTTATTATCATATTACACGTATATAAGTTGAATTTAAATATTTAGTATAAAAATAAGCTAAATATGAGACATATGTACCATGCTAAAAAATTCTTCCTCATTCTTTTGAAGAAGAATAACTCACTTAAGGGCTCAAGGTATACTCTTTTACCATCTAGTGTCCACGCTAATTTGTAAGCTGAATATTTTGTTTAATATATTTATTATATACTTAATTTATAATTACTTTTGTAATACAATAACTATATAATGTTAATGATAATATAATTATGTTGAGTACTGTTTCATTTGCAAAAGTGATTAGTTCTTTCTTGCCATAAGTGACAAGAAAAAGGAGAATCGATTAAGGAATTAATTTTTTCAAGATGATTTTTCTATAGAGGAAGTGAACTCTAAACTACATCTCATGGGATACTATTTTAAATGTATTTACTTTCATACTTTAGCACACTTAACAAAATAAACATCAAAAGTGACTGGTTCACTTTCTAGCTACCAAATATCTCCTTGGTTCTTTTACTCGTAATACAAGTAGAAAAAGCTACCAACGGAAGCAAAATATTCGTCAATACATATAGTTATTAATTACAAATTCTGCTATTGGTATAAGTCTTTAGTCAGTCATCAAGCAAACCAATTTCCAAACTACCCACCAAAGAAATAGCTGAGCTAATTCCTAAACAACATTTTTTTCTGTTACTGTTCCGTGCTTGTGGACTGGAATGTAACTCATCGTGGCAAGAACTTGGATTCTGTGGATGTGGGAAATTTAGTGTGGGCATTCGGAGTTAAGGATGATCCGGTGGTCCCTTAATCTCCTCTCATGGCTGATTATCTTGAAGAGTGAGTAGTTCTATAATGATCGCACAAAATAACAGATTAGAGGCACGGAGGTTGTTTCCTCCGCGTGCCCTCCGGCGCTCATGTCGATGATTGTTTCTAATTAATCAAGAGAAAAACAGAGTGCAGTTTTTAGAATTTTTTTGTGCATCCCTGAGAATAGCAAAGATGATGCTATTTATAGGAAGTTGTTGAAGGTATTTTGGTAATTAACCGATTGGCTGATCTGACACTGTGCCGTTGCTTTATACGTGTCCGTAGTAGATTGGTCGGAGGTAGAGAACTATACTCACAGTATTTAATGTGATGGCGACAGAATGGCGGGATAAGAGGCACCGTTGCTGGAGAGTCATCGTGATATTGGCCATGCATTAAATGCGATGGCAACTTGATGGTGAAGTATGGGTGTTGCACTGTTCATCATTAAATGTGAACACTGTTGATAAGACTGTTGGTCATTCTTTGTTCAGGACTTCCTTACTAAACCCGACTCAAAGATGTTCTTCGATTCAACTCGAGCTCAACTGCAGAGACCGACTTGAGGACGTCTTTCGTCTCGAACCCGGGTCGCGCTGACGAGTCAGCTGAATTGACCGCTTGGACTTGGGTTAGATGTGTTGGCCATTTACCCAGTCCTTCTACTTTCGCTACATGTCCAGTTTAAGGACATGGTGATTTTTAGGGTATAACATTGGCCCCATTTCGCTTGGACTCAGGTATCCGAGTGCAAGAAAAATCGAACCGTTTCAACTTTTCATTGCTGTGAGAATCTGGACTGCCTTTATCAGAGAATAGCTATTTTTCTGACGTAAGTGAAGATCGTGCAGCGGAGTGGCGCTTCGGTTGAAGAGACGTTTCATCTTTCAAAAAATGTCAACGGTTTCTTGAGAACCGCATCAGCCGTTCGAATCTTGCCACATGGCAGTTGCCTCTGCCTATTTATGTCCAGCCCCTTTGTTACCAAATCCTAGAAGTTCAGCATTGACGGCAATATCTCACCTTTCTTTTTAAAAATTTCCTTTGCCATTCCTTGTTCAACATCTTCGATGGCATCTGGTAGTCAACCCGCGGTTGTTCGCAATGAGGCTAGGATTGCTTTGCTGCGGGAGTTCAAGTCGAGGGTTCCTCAATTTAGTCTCAAGTAGATCGCCAGAGACTTCGACATCTCTAGAGGGTTTACCCTGTCTTTTCCAAAGAAAGAGCTCGCCGTATACCATCATAGCGGCGATTGGAACTACGACTTGGACTTTGGTCTTTGTTTGCCACTGCATCCATTTTTTCATCGGGTGTTCAGAGCGTTGGGGGTTTCGCCGATGCAGTTGAAGCCAAACTCCATCTCCTTCCTCATCTCCTTTCTTGTCATTTGTTACAGGGTTCATGTGGAGCACACGATGGGAATCTTGAGCCACCTGCTATGCGCCAAGTCCAGCAAGAGTGAGGGCCAACCACTATTATCTGCAGACTATTGGTGGTCACTGCTTGGTCTCCAATATCCCTGATACAAATAAGGAGTTGAGGGAGAAGTTCCTTTTCATCTTGGGTGCCGACCCGATCATGGCATGTTCTTCATGGCCGGAGATAAAGAAAGAGGCTTTGAGGACAAAGCTGCTCCCGGAGATTGAGAGGTTTGGGCTTGAGAAGATCTGGACTTACATAGGTTCTCGTCATAGCAGAAATCTGTTTGACAATGCTATGCTTCAAACTACCAGCATTTCTCTCGTCCCCACCACCGAGGTGGATGTTGCAAGGGTCACTTTGCTAGCCCTGGAGTCGGATGAACGGGTTCAGTTGCAGCTCCTAAAAAGCATCCCCATCCTGAGTTGGCGAAAGAGGAGGTTTTAGTCATTTGTGAGAAGGTGGCCAAGATCGCTGCCTAATTAAAGGTCCGGGGTCAGCTACTGTCCAGGCTGAGAGAACTGAGAAGAAGAGGAAGAAGCCAGCTTCAAAGTGATCTCGTCCCTCTGAAGGTGGCGTTCAAGAACTTCTTGCTCTGGACGAGGAGGTTGAGGGGGAGTGGTTGCGAGCTGAAGCTGCTCCCAACCAAACTAGTGGGGCTCCGGTCTCGCAAGCTCTCCCGACCCTTTTGCCCAAAGTTGTTGAGGTGGAAGATGATTCCCAACTCTCGGTGATCGATTAGGGGATTGCCAGTGGGATGTCCCCGTCTTAGAATTGACAGGGGTTGAGATCCTAGATGGGGCAGAGGATGATGTGGGATTGTCGGTTGAGCCAACAAGAGGTCTAGGGTCTTCCAAGAGGCCAGGGAAGAAACTGACAACTGCGGGGAACCGGCAACTGCGGAGCCGGTCATCAGAGAAAAGCCTATTGCTAGAGAGAAGCTGGACTCTCAAGCTGCTACTTGAGAGGGTCGATATCAATGGCCCTCTGCCCATCATGTCGATGAGGTTCCTCCCCCTACTTGAGAGAGGATTAGGGAGATCTTGATGGGATCTGTCAAGGCTTGCACTCCCCATAAGGAGGAGGAGTTGTCAGAGGAGCACATCTTTGTTCCTCTGAGTCAAATGGACACCAGAGAGTCGATGCTTGAATTCAGGACCGACCATGCTAAGGCTGTCGATCAGTTCCTTCTACCAACCGATATAGCACTTTTGAAAGTGTGCATAACACTGGAATTCATCTAGCCCTCCGGAGCTATCTAATTCGAGAAGCTCTTTTAGAGTCCGAGTCATTCCGTCGACTTGAAGACTCTCGGGAGCTTTTTCATAGGTTTTGAGACGAAGTGGAGGTTCACAAGCAGGCTCGTGAGGTGGATGAGCTGCTAGTGGTCACCAGGGGATCTAATCTCACTGTGCTTCAGAGGGGCCAGGCGAAATGGGAGCGTGAGCAGATCGCTCGAGATGTGAAGATCATAGCCCTGATCAATGCTTCTTGATAGAAGGTGGCTCAACTTGTCGAAGCTCAAGAAGACATAAGGATTCTCCAGGAAGACCACTCCCATCTCTGACATGACCTGAACCTTGCTAAGGAGAAGGCCAAGTACCTTGAGTCAAAGGTACGGGTTGAGAAGAGGGAGAGGGATGATGCCTTTGAGTGGGCTTGAGTGGCGCATCTCAATGTTGAGTAGCTCAAGGCTAGGTTGCAGGACGAGATGGCTCAGCGAGAATCGCTTCAACAGGAGGTAGCTCAGATTGCTCTAGAGGCCGAGCAGCAGCGCGACTCCTTGCTTGCTCAAGTCCATACATTGTAGGGCTGCGTGTCATTCTTAGAGTTAGAGGTTCATCAAATTGAGGTGGTCGAGGAGTATCATAATGGTACTCTAGGAAAGTGGAAGTCACTCTTGCTTGCAATGTGGGCTTCGACTATCTGATGCTGTAGTTTCCTTCTAAGCTTCAGATGACCGCTTCAGGTGTCCCTCCTGGGTCGGTGACAGCCTAGATGCTTTAAAAGATATCAAAATGGCAGGAGGAGGATTCATTTTGTCGAACAATGATGGGGATGAAGATGCTTCTGGAGGATCGGGTGAGGATTCGAGTCCTGATCCATCTCCTCCTTCGGGCGTTGCTCCTTAGAGGAGTCTGTCACACTCTATTGCTATAGTCTTTTCTTTTCCTTTTTCTTGTGTGTCGTGTAAATAGTCCTGTAATAATATTTTTGATAAATATATAAAGGACTTACTTTGTTGACTTAAGCTTTTCACGACTTGTCATGCTTTGCATTTTCAATTTGGTTGAGTCGGTGATGATCGGAAAAGAACCTTTGTCTCGTGCCTTGGTTTTGTTTGTGCCTTGGTTTCACTCTGAAAATATATTAAGGTATTTTGTGCCTTGGATGAGTTGGTGAAGATTTAGTCACAAGGGCTTCATCTGAGCCTTGGTTTTACTCAGAAAAGATACCAAGGTCTCTGGTGCCGATAAGTCGGTGAAGACCGAGTCATAAGGGCTTCCTGTGTGCCTTGGTTTTACTCTAAAAAGATACCAAGGTCTTTGGTAACTTGGATGAGTCGGTGAAGACTGAGTCGCAAGGGGTTCCTCCGTGCATTAGTTTTACTCTGAAAAGATACCAAGAGACCTGCCTTGGATGAGTCGGTGAAGACCGAGTCACAAGGGCTTCCTCCGTACCTTGGTTTTATTCTGAAAAGATACTAAGGCCTTTGGTACATTGGATGAGTGGGTGAAGACCGAGTCGCAAAGGCTTCCTTAGTGCCTTAGTTTTACTCTGGAAAGATACCAAGATCTTTGGTGTCTTGGATGAGTCGGTGCAGACTGAGTTGCAAGGGCTTCCTCCGTGCCTTAGTTTTACTCTAAAAATATACTAAGGTCTTTGTCGGAGCTGCACACAAATTCAACAAAAGGTGAAATGTTTTTCATTGATAAGGAGTCTTACAATTCTATTGGAAGTGCTTCTTTAGGTGTTCTACGTTCCGGGGATGCTTCAAGGCTTTCCTATTTTGGTTCTGCAGTCAATAGGTTCCCGGTGGACTTCTTTTACAACCTTGTAGGACCCTTCCTAGTTTGCGGTGAGCTTCCCGTGGTTGACTTCTTTGTTGAAAGCTACTTTTTGGTAGACCAGATCTCCCGGATTGAACCTCCTGGGTCGGACCTAGCTATTGTAGTGTCAGGCGATGCGTTGCTGGTTGATAACCATGGATCGGAGTGCTTGTTCTCTCACTTCGTCTACAAGGTCGAGTCTGCTTCTGAGTCCGATCTGATTTACTTCTTCATCAAAATGTTGCAAGCGCATAGTCAGCATACCAACTTCAACTGGGATGACTGCTTCTGCTCCATATTGCAATTGGAAGGGTGTTTCCCTTGTAGTGTTCTTGTGGATTGTTCTACATCACTACAGGATACGTGGAAGCTCATCAACCCATGCACCTTTCGCTTCGCCCACTCTTTTCTTCAAGGCCTGTAGTATGCACTTGTTTGCGTCTTTCACTAAGCCATTGCATTTGGGATGAACTACTGATGCGAACTTGAGGCGAAATTTCCACTCATCGCAAAAGTCATGGTATCCTCTGCTGTCGAACTGAGTGCCATTGTCAGTAATGATGGCTATCAGCACATCAAATCGACTGATGACCGACATCCAGATGAAATTACAGATGTATTTTTCGCTAATTCTTGCTAAGGGCTCTACATCTATCCATTTGGTAAAGTAGTCAATGGCCACAAGGAATCTCTGCTATCCGGATGCTATCGAGAATGGCCCCATTAGGTCCAATCCCCACTGAGCGAACGGAATTGGATTGACTAGAGGTGTAAGCTCGATTGTTGGTGCTCTTGGGATATTTAAGAAGAGCTAGCATGCTTTGCACCGAGTTGTGAGCTTCTTTGATTCGACCAGGATGGTCGGCCAATAGTATCCTTGCCTAATGACTTTCTAGGCCAAGGTTCTGGCCCCAATGTGGTTCTCGCATATGCCTTCATGGATTTCCCTGAGGACATAGTCTGACTCCTCAGGTCGGAGGCATCAAAGGTAGGGTCTTATGCTGCTGCTTGTGTAGGAGAGCTGTTAGAGTTGACCACTCATGATGACATACTTTAAGGTGTTTCTCTATAGGTTTCTGGCCTCTGCTTTGTCTTCTGGCAGGGTCCCCTTTGTCAGGTACTGGATGAGTGGGTTCATCCAACAGGTTTTCACTTGTTGGTCTAATTACATGATCGAATGTGGTGCTGCTTCGGCAATGCTGGGCTGCTTAAGGGTATCTGTATATATTGGTCCCCTTATTGCCCCCGAGCTCGAGGAGCCCAGCTTGGATAGAGCGTCCGCGTGAGCATTGTAGGCTCTTGGGATTTGCTCAATCTTGATCTCTTTAAACTTGTGCAGCAGTTCTTTGACTTTTTCAATGTACTTTGCCATCTTGCGGTCTTTGGCTTCATAATCTCCTCGCACTTGGTAGACAACAAGTTGCGAGTTGACGACGATGAAGACGGAATTAGTTTGGCTGCTAGGATGACTTTGAGACCAGCCAGTAGGGCCTCATACTCGGCTTCATTATTAGAGGCTGGGAAGTCAAATGCGATGGCGTACTCGAAGATTTGCTTCTTCGGGCAGCGCAGCACTACTCTAGCTCCACTACCACTCTCCCCCAATGCACCATCTACTTTTACCACCCACCAATTAGAGAATTCTGGTTGGTCGTAATTAGGGGTTCAGTTCTTCATGGATATCATCTTTTTTGCTGGCTTGGGAGTCGGGGCTAGTGCTAGGACCAGAGGTAGCATGGAAAAGTTGTCTTCTGGAGTGGATGACTCGATCAAGAAGTCGGCTAGAACCTAGGCCTTGATGGTTGTGTTGGATTCTAACTGTATATTATATTCACTAAGCTCGATGGCCTAGCTTATCATTCTCTTAGACACGGTTGGATTCCTGAGCGCTTTCTTCAAGGCTAGATTGGTTTGGACCGTTACTGTATGTGCTTGGAAGTAAGGTCGGAGTCTCCTAGCTGTGGTGACCATAGTGAATGTAGGCCTTCTCGATGAGGAGATAGTTTGGTTCTACCGCATTGGGGATGTGGCTGACATAGTAGACTGGCTTTTGCACGTTATGCTCTTCTTAAACTAGGGCCGAGCTGATTGCTTCTATTGAGACGACAAGATAGAGATAAAGCTGCTCCCTTTCTATAGGGCTGCTTAGCAGGGGCTTGGTGCTGAGGTATCTTTTAAGGTCGATGAAAGCGTTGCTACATTCTTCCATCCACTAGATGTCATCTCTGGGCCCTTTGTTTCCCCTTAAGACTTTGAAAAATGGTAGACTCCTTTCGGTCGACTTGGAGAGGAATCGGCTTAAGGCCACTATCCTCCCGTTGAGCTTCTGGCTATCCCTCACTATGCGAGGCTCGGCCATTCCTTCAATCATGGCTATCTTCTCTGGGTTGATTTGACTCCTCACTGAGTGATCATGAATTCAAGGAATTTGCCTAATCGGATTTCGCACTTCGCCGGATTGAGCTTCATCCTGTACTGGCAGAGCACCGAAAAGGCTTCTTCTAGATCTGCAATGTTAGAGTTAGCATGGTTAGATTTTACCAGTATATCATCTACATAGGCTTTCATATTGCAGCCAGACTATTCTTTAAAGATTTTGTTGATCAGCCTTTGATAGGTAGCTCTTTCATTTTTGAGTCCGAAAGGCATCAATTTGTAATAGTAAGTGCCCTAAGCTGTGATGAAGGAGGTCTTCTCTTTGTCGGGTTCTGCCATCTTTATCTGGTTGTAGCCTGAGAAGGTATCCATAAAGCTGAGCATCTCGTGGCCTGCACTGCCGTCGACGAGTTGGTCGATTTGAGGGAGAGAGAAACTGTCTTTTAGGCAAGCTTTGTTGAGGTCGGTAAAATCAACACACATTCTCCATTTGTCATTGGCTTTCTTGACCAACACCACATTTGATAACTATTCTGGGTATTGGACCTCTCGGATATACCTGACCTTTAACAGTCGATCGACTTCTTCATCAAGGGTCCACTGCCTCTCGGCCCTAAGTTCCTCTTCTTCTATCAGACCAGTTTGCAATGTCGGTCGATGCATAGCTCATGAGGGATCACCTCTGGGTCTATCCTAGGCATGTCCTCGGGTCCCCAAGCGAAGACGTTCGCGTTCGTCAGACAGAGGAACTCAATGAGTGTCCTCGCAATGGCTTGGGCGCCTGACCGATCCGACCTTCTTGGCTTTATTTGTGCCGAGCAGAATTTCATCCAGCTTCTCGACTGGAGTCATCCGTTCCCTCTCTCAGGTCATTAATGTGACCACTCCCTCGAGTTGGACAGAATGCCCTGAGAAGCCGACTAGGAGGCTCAGGCATGGCTGCAGTTGTGACTTGCTGATGTTCATCTATCTGAATGCATCTATGAATAGAACATTAGCCGAGCTCCCTGTGTCCACCATGATCCTCTTGACCCAAAAGCCCTTGATTTGGGCGTTGATGATGATTGGGTCATCGTGAGTTATCATTACGCCTTTCAGGTTGATGTTGCTTAATGTAATGGATTGATCCACCTTCAGCCTCTTCTCGTACAGATTCACTTCGAGGGCACGTCGGGCATACTTCTTCCGGGTGTTATTCGACATTCCTCCTGTAGTGGGGCCACCACTGATGGCGTTGATAGTACCCCTATCGCCGACCACCCTAGCTAGTTTTGGCACTGATCAGGTTGGGGTGACCTCGATCTCCTTCTCTCAGGCCTTTCTTGGTTAGACCGTTCTTTGCCACGATTGTTGATGTTCTTCTTCAACAACCCTCTACTGATGAGGTCTTCAATATCCCTCTTCAGGATTTTGCAGTGTTCGGTATCGTGGCTGTGGTCTTGGTCGTATCGGCAATATTATTAAAAATCCCTCCTCTGAGGGTTTGAAATCATGCACGGGGGAACCTTGGTGAGGTGTCCCTCCTGCTGGATCTGGTATAGTATCTTTGAAAGAGGAGCATTGAAGGGGGAAGGCTAGTGGCTTCGCGGCATCCCTCCTCTGGTCTCTCCTATCTTGCCAGCCTGATTTGGAATTAGACTCAGGCCGATCAGACTCGGGCTTCTTATTTTTGGAGGACTAGACCTTCGAGGCTTCCACTCTGGCCGCTCTCTTGTGTAGTCAACTATCTTCAGCATCCATGTAGACTCTGGCCCGGGCCATGAGCTAGTCGAAGTCGGCGACGGGGTTGATGATGAGTGAGTTCGCTAGTTTCTCATCGTGTAGACCGGTGAAAACAGCGGTCATAGCCACCATGTTGCTTGGATCTTCTACCTCCAAGCATTTGGCCTGAAACCTCTTGAAGTAGTCTCTAAGAGTCTCGTCTGGCTTTTGATGAATTTTCAATAGGAGAGAGGAGGGAGCTTTCTTCTTGGTGTTCGCTAGGAAATAGTGGACGAACCTTTTGGTGAGCTCCTCATAACTGTGGATGGATCTTGTTGGCAAAGAGTTCCACTATATCTTGGCCATGCTGCTGAGCGTGACCGGGAAAGCTTTGCATATGACTGGCTCGAATACATGCTGCATACTCATTAGGTCAAAGAAGTTTTGCGCATGCTCGGTTGGGTCGCTTTCTCCTTTGTATTGCTCAATGCTAGGCATCTTGAACTTGGGGCAGGATGCGCTCATGATCTCGTCAGACAGGGGGGTGTTTCCTCTAATGGCATCGGTCACCAAGTTGAAAGTCCAGTCATACTCGGAGATTCTGTTGGCTACTGAAGGGTCCACTCAGTTGATGGGAGTTTGGGTCGCATAGGTGTACTGCATACCTTGCGACGGGTGATGACGAGTACGATGAGGATATCGGCTCGAGCTTTCACATGGCGCATCCTAATATTGGGGAATCTATTGTGGATTAACCGCGAAGTGGGTTTGATGCCGCGGCTATTGATGGGTCATCTTCCTGACCCGATCTTCTTCTGCATGTTGCCAGAGCTATTCCTCTGGAAGTGGAGTGACAGTCGATGGGGAATGGGGTTGGAAGCGACGAAGAAGTTTGTTCGTGAAAGAGGCAAACTGATGCTAAAGCGACATCAATATCCTCTTCGAGGTTTCGTCCAGTTGGGCTTGAGCGACATAGGCGAAATCGGAAGATTCCCCTGAGTGAAGTCCGGAATATGTAGGCGATTTGGATTAGCCATTATCCCAAGAGAAGAAGAAGTGGCCCCATGGTGTGCACCAAACTGTTGATGTGAGAAATTTAGTGTGGGATTGGGAGAGTTAAGGATAATCTGGGGGTCCCTTAATCTCCTTTGATGGTTGACTATCTTGAAGAGTGAGTAGTTCTATAATGACTGATGGGTAATTTTGAGTGGTTACCTTAGTTGCAAGTATACAACCCTTATCAAGTTATAGTATAAAAGATTATCGATCCCACGAGGAACGGGAAAGTAGGAGGAGTTTTGCTCAAGTTTTGGTTCTCAAATTATGTGCGTGACAATTAGGAGTTTATTAAAATAAAATGAAAGTGATAAATGGTGAGAGTGGATGTGGAGAGATAAAAGAAAGTGGATTGTGGATTATGTGCAAAAGAGGAGAAAAATAAAGTTGAGAGTGTGGTGGTGATTATATGCACATAATAACAAAACTAGGTTTGAGATTATATGCACATGAAGGGAATATGAGATTAGAGAAAATAAGTGCAAAATAAAAGAAAACAAGATTGAGAGAGGAGAGTAAAGGAAAATCAAAATCAAGAATAAAGGAAAATAACAAACAAATGGAAAACAAGGATAAGTGCAAAATCAAGAATGTAAAGTATGGAGGATTAGTTAAAGATATGAGGAATCTAGAGTAGATCCACTTAGCTTATCTCAATCTCACAAGAATGAGTTGGATTTGTTAGCTAGTTTCAAACAATCTCTAGGGATCCCACAAATATTGGCTCCACACTTAGAAAAGGGTAATTCCCAAGAGGGTTCTAGCCTCAAGGTGAATTAAAGAAAAGAAAAATCTATTCTAGAAAGTAAATACAAGAATTAAATACATTGCATGAAAGTAAATTGCAAGGAATTAAATTGCATGAAAGTAAATTGCAAGAAAGTAAATTGCATGAAAGTAAATCTATTCTACAAACAAGAAAATAAAGAAGAAAATGAAATAAAATAGAAACCAACAACTCTGATCTTAATCTAATCCTCCTTTTGGTCCTTGGATTAGAAGAAGAGAAAGGAAATTGAAGGGGTGAAAATTTCATTTATTGTGTAACAAAAGTTACAATTTTGGAAGGTCTCCTCAATTAAGAGTAACCCTCCTCTCCAAATGGAGCCGGTAGGGCCTCATACTCGGCTTCATTATTAGAGGGGAAGTCAAATGCGATGGCGTACTCGAAGATTTGCTTCTTCGGGCAGCGCAGCACTACTCTAGCTCCACTACCACTCTCCCCCAATGCACCATCTACTTTTACCACCCACCAATTAGAGAATTCTGGTTGGTCGTAATTAGGGGTTCAGTTCTTCATGGATATCATCTTTTTCTTTGGCTTGGGAGTGGGGCTAGTAGGACCAGAGGTAGCATGGAAAAGTTGTCTTAAGGTGGATGACTCGATCAAAGTCGGCTAGAACCTAGGCCTTGATGGTTGTGTTGGATTCTAACTGTATATTATATTCACTAAGCTCGATGGCCTAGCTTATCATTCTCTTAGACACGGTTGGATTCCTGTGCGCTTTCTTCAAGGCTAGATTGGTTTGGACCGTTACTGTATGTGCTTGGAAGTAAGGTCGGAGTCTCTAGCTGTGGTGACCATAGTGAATGTAGGCCTTCTCGATGAGGAGATAGTTTGGTTCTCGCATTGGGGATGTGGTGACATAGTAGAGCTTTTACGTTATGCTCTTCTTAAACTAGGGCCGAGCTGATTGCTTCTATTGAGACGACAAGATAGAGATAAAGGCTCCCTTTCTATAGAGCAGCGGGGCTTAGTCTTGAGGTATCTTTTAAGGTCGATGAAAGCGTTGCTACATTCTTCCATCCACTAGATGTCATCTCGGGCCCTTTGTTTCCCCTTAAGACTTTGAAAATGGTAGACTCCTTTGATTCGACTTGGAGAGGAATCGGGCCACTATCCTCCGTTGAGCTTCGGCTATCCCTCACTATCGCGAGGCTCGGCCATTCCTTCAATCATGGCTATCTTCTCGGGTTGATTTGACTCCTCAGTGATCATGAATTCAAGGAATTTGCCTAATCGGTTCGCACTTGGCCGGATTGAGCTTCATCACATCTTGGCGAGCAGAAAAGGCTTCTTCTAGATCTGCAATGTTAGAGTTAGCATGGTTAGATTTTACCAGTATATCATCTACATAGGCTTTCATATTGCAGCCAGACTATTCTTTAAAGATTTTGTTGATCAGCCTTTGATAGGTAGCTCTTTCATTTTTGAGTCCGAAAGGCATCAATTTGTAATAGTAAGTGCCCTAAGCTGTGATGAAGGTCTTCTCTTTGTCGGGTTCGCCATCTTTATCCGGTTGTAGCAGAAGGTATCCATAAAGTGAGCATCGTGGCACCTGCTTCGCGTCGACGAGTTGGTCGATTTGAGGGAGAGAGAAACTGTCTTTTAGGCAAGCTTTGTTGAGGTCGGTAAAATCAACACACATTCTCCATTTGTCATTGGCTTTCTTGACCAACACCACATTTGATAACTATTCTGGGTATTGGACCTCTCGGATATACCTGACCTTTAACAGTCGATCGACTTCTTCTACTGCGGTCCGCTGTCTCTCGGGCCCTAAGTTCCTCTTCTTCTATCAGACCAGTTTGCAATGTCGGTCGATGCATAGCTCATGAGGGATCACCTCTGGGTCTATCCTAGGCATGTCCTCGGGTCCCCAAGCGAAGACGTTCGCGTTCGTACAGAGGAACTCAATGAGTGTCCCTCGCAATGGCTTGGGCAGTTCTGATCTGATCTGGACCTTCTTGGCTTTATTTGTGCCGAGCAGAATTTCATCCAGCTTCTCGACTGGAGTCATCCGTTCCCTCTCTCAGGTCATTAATGTGACCACTCCCTCGAGTTGGACAGAATGCCCTGAGAAGCCGACTAGGAGGCTCAGGCATGGCTGCAGTTGTGACTTGCTGATGTTCATCTATCTGAATGCATCTATGAATAGAACATTAGCAGAAGCCCACAGTGTCCACCATGATCCTCTTGACCCAAAGCCCTTGATTTGGCGTTGATGATGATTGGGTCATCGTGAGTTATCATTACGCTTCGGTTGATGTTGCTTAATGTAATGGATTGATCCACCTTCACCTCTTCGTCTGATTCACTTGAGGGCCGCGTCGGGCACTTCTTCGGGTGTTATTGACATTCCTCTGTAGTGGGGCCACCGATGGCGTTGATAGTACCCTATCGCCGACCACCCTAGCTAGTTTGGCAGTCGGTTGGGGTGACCTCGATCTCCTTCTCTCGAGGCCTTTCTTGGTTAGACCGTTCTTTGCCACGTTGATGTTCTTCTTCAACAACCCTCTCTGATGAGGTCTTCAATATCCCTCTTGAGGATTTTGCGGTGTTGATTATCGTGGGCGTGGTCTTGGTCATATCGGCAATATTATTAAAATAAAATGAAAGTGATAAATGGTGAGAGTGGATGTGGAGAGATAAAAGAAAGTGGATTGTGGATTATGTGCAAAAGAGGAGAAAATAAAGTTGAGAGTGGTGGGATTATATGCACATAATAACAAAACTAGGTTTGAGATTATATGCACATGAAGGAATATGAGATTAAGAAAATAAGTGCAAAATAAAAGAAAACAAGATTGAGAGAGAGGAGAGAGTAAAGGAAAATCAAAATCAAGAATAAAGGAAAATAACAAACAAATGGAAAACAAGGATAAGTGCAAAATCAAGAATGTAAAGTATGGAGGATTAGTTAAAGATATGAGGAATCTAGAGTAGATCCACTTAGCTTATCTCAATCTCACAAGAATGAGTTGGATTTGTTAGCTAGTTTCAAACAATCTCTAGGGATCCCACAAATATTGGCTCCACACTTAGAAAAGGGTAATTCCCAAGAGGGTTCTAGCCTCAAGGTGAATTAAAGAAAAGAAAAATCTATTCTAGAAAGTAAATACAAGAATTAAATACATTGCATGAAAGTAAATTGCAAGGAATTAAATTGCATGAAAGTAAATTGCAAGAAAGTAAATTGCATGAAAGTAAATCTATTCTACAAACAAGAAAATAAAGAAGAAAATGAAAAAGAAATAAAATAGAAACCAACAACTCTCGATCTTAATCTAATCCTCCTTTTGGTCCTTGGATTAGAAGAAGAGAAAGGAAATTGAAGGTGAAAATTTCATTTATTGTGTAACAAAGTTACAATTTTGGAAGGTCTCCTCAATTAAGAGTAACCCTCCTCCAAATGGAGTTTTACAAAATATTTCACACTCAAAACACTTTCACCCCTATTTATAGCCCAACGGAGTTGATGTGAACCATTGGATCAAACCTAGCCAAAAGGAAGAGAAATCCACCATTAATCTGAAATCATTGGGAACCGATCGGTTGAACGATCGGTTAGCCAACCGGTTAACAACCGGTTGGTCAACCGATTGGTTCCCAACCAATTTGTCTTTTCTTGATTTTTCTTCACGAATTTCTCTTGGATCAATTTGGTATCTTGGGCCTTGGTTTGTCTTCGATTTGGGCTTCAAATATTGGTAGAAATTCAGAGAATTTGAGTCATTTGGGCTTTTATTCATTATTTCTTTATTAGCCTCGCAAAATAAGATAAAAATGATTATTAGTAATATCGTTATTCATATAACATAGGTAATAAGGGTATAAAAATGTAATTAAAATGTGATAATCAAATACCCCCACACCAAGCTTTTGCTAGTCCTCTAGCAAAGAAAATAAAAGAAAACCTAACTCACTTTCGCAGAATCGCGATTGTATTTAGCACATACAACAAGCCTTTAAACCCCTAGGTTACCCTAGTGGACGAGTTGTAGTCTCGTGAGGGTTTGCAGTGAATATACCCACAAAATTCATCAACTTGCCAATTTAAAGAAGTTAATAAAATAATTAATTCATTTGATATCTTCAAACATTCCAATTGAAGTTGGTTAATACTCAAGAAAATATTTTTATCATAACTCCAATGTAATTTTCTTAAGAAAGTCCTTCCATTATAGTTATACAAAACTAAGTTTAACTCAAAAATTTAATTTAAAAGTTTTGAAAAGGACATGCTAACCCTTTGTTTTAAACAAACTTCAAGTCTTTTAATCCATTTTATTTTTCAAGAACATATACAAATATAACTATATACAAAAACATGGTTAGTATGATTTTTTTTTTACTCTTTATTCCTTGGTGGTTTTGTTCTTTTAATCGGGCTTTCTAAGTGACCATTTAGCGAGTTTTGGGCCAATGAATCCCAACCCATTGGGCTTAGGTCATTAAGCATAGAAATACTCCTGCTTAATTACTCACCAACTTAGGCTTAGTAAAATAGAACCACCAATGATTTTAAGAGAAATTTTTCTTCTATTTATTAAGTTAGTATATATGTGTGTATATGTATATATATTCAACAATATTTGATCAAGACAACTTGAAAAATTATTTTCAACTCTAAGTTAGGCATGCAAAATTTCATTACTTTAATTAAAAATCTAAGTTACAACTTAAGTAAAGTATATTACTTTGAAAATCATTTCTTAAGAAATTTATTTGGAGTTATCATAAAAGGTAAACTTGAGTATAGAACCAACTAAGGATTAGAAGACTTAAATTCTATCAAATTGATCAATTATTAATCAACTCTATTAAGTTGGCAAGTGACTCTTTTTTTTTTTAATTTATGAAAAGAGGAAAAAATGACATAAAAAGAAAGAAAATGGTAAGAAGAGGAAAAATGACTAAGATAAAGAGCAAAATGACTAATTCCCACCCCCACACCTAAATTTTGCATTGTCCTCAATGCAAATTCTATTATGCACAAAGTAAAAAGATAAGCATGGAAGCACTTACATTTGTTCTACGACTTCAACAATGATAAAAGTCTGAATTACCTTTGGTATGAGAAGGTGGAGTCAAAAATTTATTCTCCTTTTTTTTCTTTTTTTTTTTTTTTTTTGAAAAGAACAAGAAACTCTCACATGAGAGAAGAATAAATTCTTTTATTATTATTGTGGGACAAAAATAAAATGTAGAATAAAAGATAAAACATGAGAAGCTCATATTCTACATTAAATCCTACCTTATTGTAAAATTCTACCCAAATTTAAAGAATTTCAAGATGATATAATCAATGATGTTCTCAAATTAAAATTCCAAGGTTTGCAATGTGTTTTGCAAAGAAATTAAGGTAGGTCTTATTGGTGTTATGCATTTTGAACTTAGATTTTGATTAATAAAAATTTGACATTTTGGTTATACAAAACTAAGTTTAACTCAAAAATTTAATTTAAAAGTTTTGAAAAGGACATGCTAACCCTTTGTTTTAAACAAACTTCAAGTCTTTTAATCCATTTTATTTTTCAAGAACATATACAAATATAACTATATACAAAAACATGGTTAGTATGATTTTTTTTTTACTCTTTATTCCTTGGTGGTTTTGTTCTTTTAATCGGGCTTTCTAAGTGACCATTTAGCGAAGTTTTGGGCCAATGAATCCCAACCCAATTGGGCTTAGGTCATTAAGCATAGAAATACTCCTCGGGCTTAATTACTCACCAACTTAGGCTTAGTAAAATAGAACCACCAATGATTTTAAGAGAAATTTTTCTTCTATTTATTAAGTTAGTATATATGTGTGTATATGTATATATATTCTGAACAATATTTGATCAAGACAACTTGAAAAATTATTTTCAACTCTAAGTTAGGCATGCAAAATTTCATTACTTTAATTAAAAATCTAAGTTACAACTTAAGTAAAGTATATTACTTTGAAAATCATTTCTTAAGAAATTTATTTGGAGTTATCATAAAAGGTAAACTTGAGTATAGAACCAACTAAGGATTAGAAGACTTAAATTCTATCAAATTGATCAATTATTAATCAACTCTATTAAGTTGGCAAGTGACTCTTTTTTTTTTTAATTTATGAAAAGAGGAAAAAATGACATAAAAAGAAAGAAAATGGTAAGAAGAGGAAAAATGACTAAGATAAAGAGCAAAATGACTAATTCCCACCCCCACACCTAAATTTTGCATTGTCCTCAATGCAAATTCTATTATGCACAAAGTAAAAAGATAAGCATGGAAGCACTTACATTTGTTCTACGACTTCAACAATGATAAAAGTCTGAATTACCTTTGGTATGAGAAGGTGGAGTCAAAAATTTATTCTCTCCTTTTTTTTTTTTCTTTTTTTTTTTGAAAAGAACAAGAAACTCTCACATGAGAGAAGAATAAATTCTTTTATTATTATTGTGGGACAAAAATAAAATGTAGAATAAAAGATAAAACATGAGAAGCTCATATTCTACATTAAATCCTACCTTATTGCTGAAAATTCTACCCGAAATTTAAAGAATTTCAAGATGATATAATCAATGATGTTCTCAAATTGAAAATTCCAAGGTTTGCAATGTGTTTTGCAAAGAAATTAAGGTAGGTCTTATTGGTGTTATGCATTTTGAACTTAGATTTTTGATTAATAAAAATTTGACATTTTGGTTGCTCTTTCAAAATCTAAGCTCATCGAAAAGAGTTCTTCAATGTTGCATTCAAGAGGCATGTATTCAACACGCTTCCTCATTTTGAAAAATAAAACCGAATTTTTAAAATTTCCAGCCTCATGAAAGATTTCCTCAAAACTAATGTCGATTCATTCTCTACTGCTAAACTTTCTTGGATGTAATTGATTTCAAAGGTCGCTTATCAATATTATTTCTGGATTGAAAATATTAAGTTCAGCAATGATTACCAAAAGACTTCATGTGACCAGTTCTACGCTTGATGAGAGCATTAGAAGTGGCTAAGAACGGTCTTCCTAAGATCACTGTATCCGTCCTTTGGGATTGGAAACGGGTTGTGTTTCCGTGACTACTAAATCAACAGAAAAATGAAGTCTCCAACCTTTATCGGTACATCTTATTTCACCCATAGGGACCTTAATAGATCTATCGCCTAATCAAGTGTGCATCTAGTTGGCTTGAGTTCCCGACACCTAGTTGTTGGTAGATCGAATCTGAAGCAAGTTGACACCGCCCCTAAGTCTAAAAGCTTTATCGATATGAGTATTACCAATGATACATGGAATGGTAGGACAACCTCGATCCTTATGTTTCAATGGTACGCACTTGAGAGGACTTCACCGATATTGGCAGAAAGACTTTCTTTGGAACATTTATTTGCCTCTTTTGGTACATAATTCCTTTAAAAATTTGGCATAAGAAGGAATTTGTTCAATGACATCTAAAGAGGAATGTTGACCTTAACTCGCTTGAAAGTCTCTAGAATTTTCTCCTCCCGAGAGGAGTGCTTCCTAGGCCCGAGTCTATCCTGCAAGGAGCAACCGGTTTAAATTGATTAGACTGCTCCTCGTTCAGGTCATCGAAGGGTGTGATTTCTAAGGAGAGAGAATTTGTTCGTTCAAGGGTTTCACTTAGAGGCATTCTAACCGATTTGGATTAGCCATTATCCCAAGAGAAGAAGAAGTGGCCCCATGGTGTGCACCAAAGCTGTTGATGTGAGAAATTTAGTGTGGGATTGGGAGAGTTAAGGATAATCTGGGGTCCCTTAATCTCCTTTGATGGTTGACTATCTTGAAGAGTGAGTAGTTCTATAATGGTGATGGGTAATTTTGAGTGGTTACCTTAGTTGCAAGTATACAACCCTTATCAAGTTATAGTATAAAGATTATCGATCGAGGAGCGGAAAGTAGGAGGAGTTTTGCTCAAGTTTTGGTTCTCAAATTATGCGTGACAATTAGGAGTTTATTAAAATAAAATGGAAGTGATAAATGGTGAGAGTGGATGTGGAGAGATAAAAGAAAGTGGATTGTGGATTATGTGCAAAAGAGGAGAAAATAAAGTTGAGAGTGTGGTGGTGATTATATGCACATAATAACAAAACTAGGTTTGAGATTATATGCACATGAAGGGAATATGAGATTGCGAGAAAATAAGTGCAAAATAAAAGAAAACAAGATTGAGAGAGAGGAGAGAGTAAAGGAAAATCAAAATCAAGAATAAAGGAAAATAACAAACAAATGGAAAACAAGGATAAGTGCAAAATCAAGAATGTAAAGTATGGAGGATTAGTTAAAGATATGAGGAATCTAGAGTAGATCCACTTAGCTTATCTCAATCTCACAAGAATGAGTTGGATTTGTTAGCTAGTTTCAAACAATCTCTAGGGATCCCACAAATATTGGCTCCACACTTAGAAAAGGGTAATTCCCAAGAGGGTTCTAGCCTCAAGGTGAATTAAAGAAAAAAAATCTAATCTAGAAAGTAAATACAAGAATTAAATACATTGCATGAAAGTAAATTGCAAGGAATTAAATTGCATGAAAGTAAATTGCAAGAAAGTAAATTGCATGAAAGTAAATCTATTCTACAAACAAGAAAATAAAGAAGAAAATGAAAAAGAAATAAAATAGAAACCAACAACTCTGATCTTAATCTAATCCTCCTTTTGGTCCTTGGATTAGAAGAAGAGGAAATTGAAGAATTGAAAAATTTCATTTATTGTGTAACAAAAGTTACAATTTTGGAAGGTCTCCTCAATTAAGAGTAACCCTCCTCTCCAAATGGAGTTTTACAAAATATTTCACACTCAAAACACTCGGCCTTCACCCCTATTTATAGCCCAACGGAGTTGATGTGAACCATTGGATCAAACCTAGCCAAAAGGAAGAGAAATCCACCATTAATCGAAATCTGTTGGGAACCGTCGGTTGGCGATCGGTTATGTAGGTTAGCCAACCGGTTATTAGCCGGTTGGTCAACAGATTGGTTCAACCAAATTTGTCTTTTCTTGATTTTTCTTCACGAATTTCTCTTGGATCAATTTGGTATCTTGGGCCTTGGTTTGTCTTCGATTTGGGCTTCAAATATTGGTAGAAATTGAGAGAATTTGAGTCATTTGGGCTTTTATTCATTATTTCTTTATTAGCACGCAAAATAAGATAAAAATGATTATTAGTAATATCGTTATTCATATAACATAGGTAATAAGGGTATAAAATGTAATTAAAATGTGATAATCAAATACCCCCACACCTAAGCTTTTGCTAGTCCTCTAGCAAAGAAAATAAAAAGAAAACCTAACTCACTTTGAGGAATCGCGGTTGTATTTAGCACATACAACAAGCCTTTAAACCCTAGGTTACCCTAGTGGGCGAGTTGTAGTCTCGTGAGGGTTTGCAGTGAATATACCCACAAAATTCAGTCAACTTGCCAATTTAAAGAAGTTAATAAAATAATTAATTCATTTGATATCTTCAAACATTCCAATTGAAGTTGGTTAATACTCAAGAAAATATTTTTATCATAACTCCAATGTAATTTTCTTAAGAAAGTCCTTCCATTATAGTTATACAAAACTAAGTTTAACTCAAAATTTAATTTAAAAGTTTTGAAAAGGACATGCTAACCCTTTGTTTTAAACAAACTTCAAGTCTTTTAATCCATTTTATTTTTCAAGAACATATACAAATATAACTATATACAAAAACATGGTTAGTATGATTTTTTTTTTTTACTCTTTATTCCTTGGTGGTTTTGTTCTTTTTCCGGGCTTTCTAAGTGACCATTTAGCGAGTTTGGGCCAATGAATCCCAACCCATTGGGCTTAGGTCATTAAGCATAGAAATACTCCTCGGGCTTAATTACTCAGTCAACTTAGGCTTAGTAAAATAGAACCACCAATGATTTTAAGAGAAATTTTTCTTCTATTTATTAAGTTAGTATATATGTGTGTATATGTATATATATTCTGAACAATATTTGGATCAAGACAACTTGAAAAATTATTTTCAACTCTAAGTTAGGCATGCAAAATTTCATTACTTTAATTAAAATCTAAGTTACAACTTAAGTAAAGTATATTACTTTGAAAATCATTTCTTAAGAAATTTATTTGGAGTTATCATAAAAGGTAAACTTGAGTATAGAACCAACTAAGGATTAGAAGACTTAAATTCTATCAAATTGATCAATTATTAATCAACTCTATTAAGTTGGCAAGTGACTCTTTTTTTTTTTAATTTATGAAAAGAGGAAAAAATGACATAAAAAGAAAGAAAATGGTAAGAAGAGGAAAAATGACTAAGATAAAGAGCAAAATGACTAATTCCCACCCCACACCTAAATTTTGCATTGTCCTCAATGCAAATTCTATTATGCACAAAGTAAAAAGATAAGCATGGAAGCACTTACATTTGTTCGATCGACTTGAACAATGATAAAAGTCTGTAATTACCTTTGGTATGAGAAGGTGGAGTCAAAAATTTATTCTCTCCTTTTTTTTTTTTTTTTTTTTTTTGAAAAGAACAAGAAACTCTCACATGAGAGAAGAATAAATTCTTTTATTATTATTGTGGGACAAAAATAAAAATGTAGAATAAAAGATAAAACATGAGAAGCTCATATTCTACATTAAATCCTACCTTATTGCTGAAAATTCTACCCCGAAATTTAAAGAATTTCAAGATGATATAATCAATGATGTTCTCAAATTCTGAAAATTCCAAGGTTTGCAATGTGTTTTGCAGCAAATTAAGGTAGGTCTTATTAGTGTTATGCATTTTGAACTTAGATTTTTGATTAATAAAAATTTAACATTTTGGTTGCTCTTTCAAAAATCTAAGCTCATCAGAAAAGAGTTCTTGAATGTTGCATTCAAGAGGCATGTATTCAACACAGTTTCCTCATTTTGAAAAATAAAACACGAATTTTTAAAATTTCAGTTCCTCATGAAAGATTTCCTCAAAACTAATGTCGATTCATTCTCTACTTACATTAAACTTTCTTGGATGTAATTGATTTGAAAGTCGCTTATCAATATTATTTCTGGATTGAAAATATTAAGTTCAGCAATGATTACCAAAAGACGACTTCATGTGACCGGTTCTGATTGATGAGAGCATTAGAAGTGGCTAAGAACGGTCTTCCTAAGATCACGGGTATCGTCCTTTGGGATTGGAAGCGGGTTGTGTTTCGGGACTACGAAATCAACAGGAAAAATGAAGTCTCCAACCTTTATCGGTACATGTTATTTCACCCATAGGGACCTTAATAGATCTATCGACTAATCAAGTGTGCATCTAGTTGGCTTGAGTTCCCGACACCTAGTTGTTGGTAGATCGAATCTGAAGCAAGTTGACACGGCCCCTAAGTCTAAAAGCCTTATCGATCTGAGTATTACCAATGATACATGGAATGGTAGGACAACTGGATCCTTATGTTTCAATGGTACGGACCTTGAGAGGACTTCAGCGATATTGGCGAGAAAGACTTTCTTTGGAACATTTATTTGCCTCTTTTGGTACATAATTCCTTTAAAAATTTGGCATAAGAAGGAATTTGTTCAATGACATCTAAAGAGGAATGTTGACCTTAACACCTTGAAAGTCTCTAGAATTTTCTCCTCGAGAGGAGTGCTTCCTAGGCACGAGTCTATCAGGGTAAGGAGCAAGCTGGTTTAAATTGATTAGACTCACAGTTACGGTTCGGGTTAAGGTCATGAGAATTTCGAAGGAGAATTTGTTACGGTTCAAGGGTTTCACTTAGAGGCATTCTAACCTGATTATCGACCTGTCTACCTGACCGTAGTGAATGGATTGCATTCACTTCAGCTTGGTAGGTTGAACTTGATCCCGTGTCCTTCGGGTTGGGCACGGGTTGACTTGGAAAAGTTCCTTTCTCTCTCTCACTCATGGCATTAGCTAGTTGACCAAGTTGGGTTTCTAACCTAGCTATGGCTTGAGTGTTGGAGGTGAGGATTTGCCCGGTTGATTGCATGAAGGAATTCAACGTGTTTGATGTTTGAGTCAATAAGTTCGTGGTCTGTGTAGAGGTTTTAATCAAAGTATCTAGACCCTTTTCCAGAACATTAAGACGTTTATCATGATCCGCAATTTGAGGAGTGTGATTTGCAGATTGGTGATGAGGAGACTGATTTTGAAATGACAGATTTGGTTGTTGAAAATTGAGAGGCTGTGCCCTTCCCTAGAATTGTTGGGTTGAAGAGGGAGTGAAATTTTGATTTCGGAGTAGTTTCCACGGTTCCATGCAAAATTTGGATGATT
Organism: Asparagus setaceus; assembly: GCA_012295165.1. NCBI lineage: Eukaryota > Viridiplantae > Streptophyta > Magnoliopsida > Asparagales > Asparagaceae > Asparagus > Asparagus setaceus. Next base: position 25,654,643 of record CM022704.1, on the reverse strand, counting down.
TCTCCAACCCGGATTGTAGGTTGGAGAAAATGGATCATTCACGGGGCCGAAATCGCGTTTATCGACCTAGTGGTGACCGGATCCTAAAAGAGGACATTCCTCTGAAACATGAGATGGAGACAGACAGTTATGACAACCCGAGGTAGAAACTTGGTTGATTTGGTGGAGCTCGTTCTTTGACTTCTAAAGCTTCTAACCTACGCATGATTGTAGCCATCTTTGCTTCAGAGGCTATGTTCGCTTCTAAGGACGACCATCGGTTTTGGGTTGGAAACCGATGAAACACGGTCATCACAATGTTCCCCTGCATGGTTTTCTCGGATAAACTCTCTAAAAAGTCCCAAGCTTCATCGGCATTTTTCTTCATGAAATCCCCTTGACACATTGACTCTAAGGAAGTTTTTGAAGAATAATCCAATCCTTCATAAATGATTTGGCATAATCGCCACTTTTCAAGACCATGGTGAGGACATTGGATAAGAAGATCTTTGAATTTGTCAAAATACTTCCAAAAAGGTTCTCCCGGGACAATTTTAAAATTTTGAATGCTATTTCTAAGCTTGATTGTTTTATGGATAGGAAAGAATTTTTTCAGAAAAACTGTCACAAATTCACCCCAAGTTGAGATGGAATCTGTGGGCAAGCTATACAGCCATTTTTTGGCTTTGTCCTTAAGGGCAAATGGAATAAATCGGAGTTTGATCGCATCTTCGGTTAAGTCCCTCATCTTGATCATGAGGCAAACTTCTTCAAATTAGGAGATAAAGATGTATCGTCTTCGGTTTGACTCCTAAGAATTTGGGAAGCATGTTTATGAAATGCGGTCGAAGTTCAAAATTGGTTCCATTTACCTCGGGGAGTTTTATGCAAGAGGGGATTGCATTTCTAGTGGGGTAACAAACATCTTGAAGAACAGGTGGGTTGGTATTAGTCATTTCGTTTGGTTCAAGAGATGAATCAAAACGAATTAAACGATTGGTATTATCCCTAACCCAAGTTTGCATACACCAAAAAAAAATTTTTTTTTTTTGAAAAAGGATAAGAGGAAAAGTTAAGAAGATGATGAGAAAAAAAAAATAAGGAAAAACTAACTAAAAATAAATCAAGGCAATCACTTTCCAATCACCCTAACTCTAGGGTTAAGCCTAAACTTGACTTAGACCAGCTCCTAACCAAAAATTCCCTTAGTGAAAAGATCAAAGTTTACTTGGGTAATTAGCCAGGTAAGGATAGTACTAGAGGGAGATCAAAGATCAATTAAGTACCTCTTTCCTTCTGAGCTTTACGCAACCCCTAAACCTTGCCTTAGACACCAATTAATCCAAATAAACTTTGGACCGGTTCACTTAAGGATTTCTTGTTCCTTAATGAGCTCAAATCCTTAGGGGCCAACGCCTAATCAAATTTTAAGAGGCTTGGGTAAGTGTAGTGAGGAATTAGTGATTTTGGGCTAAGGAAAGGGTGATGAAATCCCTCACCTTATCTTGATTAGTGGGTTTTGCCCTTAAGATATTTTCAAGTGTGTGCCAAATCAAGATGCTCAAATCACTTGGTAAATTCCTACTATTATATGAAATGCAACCCTAAGAATTAAAAGCAACTAAAAAGGATGCAAAAACAAACAAAAATCTTTTTATTTTGTTTTTATTATGGTCGACAATAAAAAAAAATGAAGTTTATTAGGGTCGACAATGGAGAAAAAAAATCCTTTTATTTTTTATTTTTTATATATATATATTTTTATCCTAATTGTCTCTAATGTATATGAACTATCTAAAGGGTGGAATTGAAAATACTAGATGGAGAAGTTACCCACTAAAAGCAATGCAAAGCCTCGTTGGAGGCAATTCTTCAATCTTGAATCTTCAACTCTTGATCTTCAAGCTCCAAGTTCCTACACAAAAGAAAACACACAAAATAAAACCAAACTTAATGAAAATCCTACTTATGCACCGCCTCTAACGCGCCAAAAACTTGATGGGTAATTTTGAGTGGTTACCTTAGTTGCAAGTATACAACCCTTATCAAGTTATAGTATAAAAGATTATCGATCCCACGAGGAACGGGAAAGTAGGAGGAGTTTTGCTCAAGTTTTGGTTCTCAAATTATGCGCGTGACAATTAGGAGTTTATTAAAATAAAATGGAAGTGATAAATGGTGAGAGTGGATGTGGAGAGATAAAAGAAAGTGGATTGTGGATTATGTGCAAAAGAGGAGAAAAATAAAGTTGAGAGTGTGGTGGTGATTATATGCACATAATAACAAAACTAGGTTTGAGATTATATGCACATGAAGGGAATATGAGATTGCGAGAAAATAAGTGCAAAATAAAAGAAAACAAGATTGAGAGAGAGGAGAGAGTAAAGGAAAATCAAAATCAAGAATAAAGGAAAATAACAAACAAATGGAAAACAAGGATAAGTGCAAAATCAAGAATGTAAAGTATGGAGGATTAGTTAAAGATATGAGGAATCTAGAGTAGATCCACTTAGCTTATCTCAATCTCACAAGAATGAGTTGGATTTGTTAGCTAGTTTCAAACAATCTCTAGGGATCCCACAAATATTGGCTCCACACTTAGAAAAGGGTAATTCCCAAGAGGGTTCTAGCCTCAAGGTGAATTAAAGAAAAGAAAAATCTATTCTAGAAAGTAAATACAAGAATTAAATACATTGCATGAAAGTAAATTGCATGAAAGTAAATTGCATGAAAGTAAATTGCATGAAAGTAAATTGCATGAAAGTAAATCTATTCTACAAACAAGAAAATAAAGAAGAAAATGAAAAAGAAATAAAATAGAAACCAACAACTCCTAATCTTAATCTAATCCTCCTTTTGGTCCTTGGATTAGAAGAAGAGAAAGGAAATTGAAGGGGTGAAAAATTTCATTTATTGTGTAACAAAAGTTACAATTTTGGAAGGTCTCCTCAATTAAGAGTAACCCTCCTCTCCAAATGGAGTTTTACAAAATATTTCACACTCAAAACACTCACCTTCACCCCTATTTATAGCCCAACGGAGTTGATGTGAACCATTGGATCAAACCTAGCCAAAAGGAAGAGAAATCCACCATTAATCTGAAATCATTTGGGAACCGTCGGTTGGCGATCGGTTAGCTAACCGTAGCTAACCGGTTGGCCAACCGGTTGGTCAACCGATTGGTTCCCAACCGAATTTGTCTTTTCTTGATTTTTCTTCACGAATTTCTCTTGGATCAATTTGGTATCTTGGGCCTTGGTTTGTCTTGATTTGGGCTTCAAATATTGGTAGAAATTCGAGAATTTGAGTCATTTGGGCTTTTATTCATTATTTCTTTATTAGCACGCAAAATAAGATAAAATGATTATTAGTAATATCGTTATTCATATAACATAGGTAATAAGGGTATAAAAATGTAATTAAAATGTGATAATCAATGACCTATACAAAATAACAAAGGTTAGAGGTATCTGAGTTTGTTTCCTCCGGCATGCCCTCTGACGCTCAAGTCAGTGACTGTTTCTACTTAATCTGAAGAGAAAAACAGAGTGTAGTCTTTAGGATTTTTTTGCGTGTCCTTGAGAACAGCAAAGATGATGCTATTTATAGGAAGTTATTGAAGATATTTTGGTAATTAACCGATTGGCTGATCTGACATTGTGTTGTTGCTTTACACATGTCTGTAGTAGATTGGTCGGAGGTAGAGAACTGTACTCGCAATATTTAATGTGATGGCAACAGAATGGCGAGATTGGGGGCGCCGTTGCTGGGGAGTCATCGTGATATTGGACATGCATTAAATGCGATGGAGACTTGGTGGCGGAGTATGGGCGTTGCACTGTTCATCATTAAATGTGAACAATATTGATAAGACTGTTGGTCATTCTTTGCTCAGCACTTCCTTACTAAACCTGACTCGAAGACATTCTTTGATTCGACTCATGCTCAACTACAGAGACCGACTTGAGGATGTCTTTCGTCTTGGACCCGGGTCGCGCAGACAAGTCAGCTGAATTGACAGCTTGGACTCGGTTTAGATGTGTCGACCATTTGTCCAGTCCTACTACTTCCACCGCATGTCCAGTTTAAGCACATAGTGATTTTTAAGGTATAACATATTCCAATCAAAAGCAATCATTAGTTTTGAAGAGTTTTTCTCATCAGGTTTGAATTATTGGTGAACCATATATATTTTCTATATTATTTTATGAAAAATCATAGTTTATGATCTAAGCTTTTAGCAGGGTAAATAAGGAAGTTGGTAAAAATATTATTTTATGATCTAAGCTTTTAGTAGGATAAAAATATTATTTTATGAAAAGTCATAGTTATGATCTATGCTTTTAGCAGGGTAAATAAGAAAGTTGGTCAAAATATTATTTTATGAAAAATCATAGTTTATGATCTAAGCTTTTAGCAGGGTAAATAAGGAAGTTGATAAAAAAAATGGCTAAATGGCACTTAAATACCATAAAGCTTCCCAAGTGTGGCACTTAAATACCACAAGTTGTAAAAGGTAGCACTAAAATACCACAACTTGTCCACCGTTAAAAAGCGCTCCACGGAGTTAATTTACATTTGTGGCGAAAATGCCCTCGCCTTACTTTATTACCCATAACAGTTAAAAGCTGATTAAAAATCTCAAATCTCCATCAATTTACCAAACTTGACAAAATTACCATGCCCTAGATTCGGATCTTGGATCTCGACCAAGGATCAAGAAGAACTCTCAAACTGGGATCTTGGAGAAGGTGGTTCATGGCCAAGACAGGAGATCTGCAGTGGATTTGGTATTAGCGTAGTTTGAGGTAATGTCATTTGATCTATTGTTAGGTTTTTTTAAATTTGGGGTGTGATTTGGGATTGTGGTAGAAAGATGGTACTTTTGGTCAATGGGAGTTTTATATGTTGCTTTACGCTTGATCATTAAATGTGAACAATATTGATAAGACTGTTGGTCATTCTTTGCTCGGCACTTCCTTACTAAACGACTCGAAGACATTCTTTGATTCGACTCATGCTCAACTCTGAGACCGACTTGAGGATGTCTTTCGTCTTGGACCGGTCAGCAGACAAGTCACCGAATTGACAGCTTGGACTCGGTTTAGATGTGTCGACCATTTGTCCATCCTACTACTTCCACCGCATGTCGGTTTAAGCACATAGTGATTTTTAAGGTATAACATATTCCAATCAAAAGCAATCATTAGTTTTGAAGAGTTTTTCTCATCAGGTTTGAATTATTGGTGAACCATATATATTTTCTATATTATTTTATGAAAAATCATAGTTTATGATCTAAGCTTTTAGCAGGGTAAATAAGGAAGTTGGTAAAAATATTATTTTATGATCTAAGCTTTTAGTAGGATAAAAATATTATTTTATGAAAAGTCATAGTTATGATCTATGCTTTTAGCAGGGTAAATAAGAAAGTTGGTCAAAATATTATTTTATGAAAAATCATAGTTTATGATCTAAGCTTTTAGCAGGGTAAATAAGGAAGTTGATAAAAAAAATGGCTAAATGGCACTTAAATACCATAAAGCTTCCCAAGTGTGGCACTTAAATACCACAAGTTGTAAAAGGTAGCACTAAAATACCACAACTTGTCCACCGTTAAAAAACTGCTCACGGAGTTAATTTCTGGGCGCTGTGACGAAAATGCCCTCGCCTTACTTTATTACCCATAACAGTTAAAAGCTGATTAAAAATCTCAAATCTCCATCAATTTACCAAACTTGACAAAATTACCATGCCCTAGATTCGGATCTTGGATCTCGACCAAGGATCAAGAAGAACTCTCAAACTGGGATCTTGGAGAAGGTGGTTCATGGCCAAGACAGGAGATCTGCAGTGGATTTGGTATTAGCGTAGTTTGAGGTAATGTCATTTGATCTATTGTTAGGTTTTTTTAAATTTGGGGTGTGATTTGGGATTGTGGTAGAAAGATGGTACTTTTTGGTCAATGGGAGTTTTTATATGTTGCTTTACAGTTTGAATTTTGAAACTGTTCAATTTTTAAAGGTTTTGCAAGTTGAATTTGTTACTGTTTTGGCGGTAGTGATGTGTAAATCTTATTTGTTGTAGGTATGACTTTGAGCACTAAAGTTGTGATACATCATGGGGGGAGTTTAATATGTTTACCTAGGTTAAAGTATGTGGGGGGAAAATCAAAAGTAGTCAACATTGATAAAGAAGAGTTGTCCTGGGACCACTTGGAGAGGGTTATTAGAGAGTTGGGGTACACTACAGAGTTGAGGATATTTGTTAAAGAACCCCATAGTACTCTTGATAGAGGGCTTAGACTTGTATTTGATGAAATAACCCCACCCCCTGCTGATTTATTGACTGAGCTTGGTGCGAAATACATGGAATTGTATGTTGAACACAGGAAGGAGAGGCTGGACAGTATTGTCCTTGATTCTAATGATGTTTGGATTGAAAATGCAACCCAAGAGAGTGCATGTGTTACTCAAGCTCCTATACAAGACACTCAAGTTGACTTACCTCATGTGAAAGAGAAAGGAAAAGAAAAAGTGAAGGAGAGTGGTAAAGACAATGCAGCTATTGAGGAGAGTGACACTGATAGTGATTATGTATTTTTTGGGGATTCAGAAGATAAGGAGGAAGAGGAGGACTATGAGGGATTAGTCTCTGAAAATGTTGAGTCTGAGGATGAAGATGGAGTGAATTATGACATTAACACCATTGGTGGGAAAGATTCAGTCCCCACAATGGAAGCAAATTCGGATATAGAGTGCAGTGATGAGTTGAGAAGCTTGCCATCTGATAATGAGGAGGAAAATACCAATAAAAGCAAGTGTCCTCAGTTTTGCGCAGAGAAAGATTTGCTTGATCCTAAGTTGGTTAATGGGATGGAATTTGCTAACCCTAATGAGTTCAGAAACCTTCTTAGATATGCAGCCGTGATAAGGGGTTTTGATGTGTGTTATGAGAAGAATCAGGGTGGTAGAATTATAGTGACATGCAAAACTAAAACATGTCCATGGAGGTGTTATGGAGCATGGAATTCTACTAAAACAAAATGGTAAATTAAATCCCTACATGACAGTCATGATTGTGCAAGAGTTCTTAAAAATTCTCAAGCCACTTCTACTTGGCTTGCAAATGTGTATTTGATGCAAATTAATGACAACCCTAATTGGAAACTTGATTCACTAAAGAAAACTATTAAAAGAGATTATGATTTGGAATTAAATGATTACAAAGTCTATAGAATAAGAAAGAAAGCAAGAAAAATTATAGAGGGGAGCTACAAATTACAATACAATCTCCTTTGGGATTATGCCAACATGCTTTTGAAAAAGAATCCTAGCAGTGTAGTGAGGGTGAAGACCACAAGGAGGCAACTTTCAGACCCTAACAGATTCTTTGACAGCTTTGTTGCTTACAAGGCATGCATAGATGGTTTCAGACTTGGTTGTAGGCCAGTCATTGGGCTAGATGGTTGCTTCTTGAAGGGGCCTGCTGATGGTGTACTTCTATCAGCAATTAGCAGGGATGGTAACAACCAGATATTTCCTCTAGCAGTGGCTGTGGTTCAAAATGAATGTGAAGACACATGGTCATGGTTTGTGGAGACTCTACTTGAGGCAATTGGTGATCAAGATCAAAATGGATGGGTTTATATCAGTGATAGACAAAAGGTGAGTATGTATGTAAATTGGCATTTGTTATTTCAGTTTATGCAATTTGAACTCATATGCATTAGTAACATTTATATTTTGTACTAATATTGTGAACTTTTTTTATTAATGTATGCAGGGGTTATTGGAGACATTTAAAAAATTGGTTCCTCAAGCTAGACACAGATTTTGTGTTAAGCATCTAGATGCCAATTTCAGAGAAAAATTTAAAGGTCAAGACTTAAGGAATCTTCTTTGGAATGCTGCAAGAGCATATACACTGTATGAACATGAGACTGCCATGGAGAGTATGAAAAAGTTGAACAAGGAGGCTTATGAATACTTGAACAAGCTTGACAAAGAGACTTGGACAATATCACATTTCCAAACTGATGTAAAGTGTGATTTAATTTGCAACAATATTAGTGAGGCCTTCAATAAATTCATATTGGAGGCAAGAGATAAACCAATAATCACCATGTTGGAAATGATTAGGAGACTGATGCAAACTAGGTTTCTAAAGAAGAAGACAATGGCATCAAATTGGTCAGAAGGTGTTTGTCCAAGAATTGCAGAGAGACTTGAATCAGGGGATAGATTATCAAGGGAGAAGACTTCTACACAGTGGATGGGGGGAAGTGAATATGAAGTGGGGGATGGTTTGGGTTATATGACTGTGAATATAGAGAAAAAATCATGTGATTGTAGAAAGTGGGATTTATGTGGGCTGCCTTGTATTCATCCATACCAATGCTTGAGACATGTGAGAATCAAAGCATGTGATATAGTAGATGATATATGGCTGCTTATGCAAGAAATATATCTCCAGTTCCTGATTCAAGATTCTGGGAGAAGACTGGATGTGAACCAGTTATACACCCTGATTTAAGAAAGAAGGCTGGTAGACCAAAGAAGAAGAGAAGAAAGGCTGCACATAAGCTAAAAAATCAAGATCAAATAAGGAGGTTTGGTCAAGTCAACACATGTTCAAAGTGTAAGAAAACTTGACATAATGTAAGAAGTTGTACTAATGAGAGAGTAGATGATGTGAAACACTGTGTGTGCAGGTATGAAGATCGGCGACAACAATGCTTCACCAAATCAGCGATCGATCTAGGCAGGAAGCTCAAGAAATAAAGTGACGTTGACGATGGTTTTAAACAAATTGCAATGTATTCAGTTTATGACCTTGTAAATTGTTCAGAAAACGATTGTAATGATTTATTCTTGTAATAAAGTTCGACTTGTAATATCTAGATAAGCAATTGTACGCAGTCAAATAGAGTCACTCGCTCACTAATCAAACAGAATACAACACAATCGCAATTAATACTAAAATTAATAATAACATAAACAGGATAGCAGTTCCTACGGTACTGGGTCGAAAGAAAATGAAACCTTTATCGTCCTGAATAGGCTCGACGTGCGGATCCTTCGGAGGTGGTGCGGCGACACCGAATGTGAGGGGAGGAAGTTCCCCTCTGAGAGCTACGTAACTGGGATGAAGAGGGGCGTCGGGGTAGAAACGCCGGTGCCACAAACTGATTCCCAAACGACTCTCCACACTATCGATGATCTGAGGAGTCACGCGTTCGATATACCCGTCTGGAGTGTCGAAGGACTGGTAGTCGAACCACTGAGAGAGCTGTAAATCAACCACGCCGGTCTCTAGATCGTACACGAATTGGGCGTCTTCGACTTCAGGGTTGGCCATGCACTAGTGGGCAGCGGCCGAGGGCGAAATAGTAAATCAAACGAAGCAGATCAAAATCTCGAAAATCAGAGAAAAATCATGGGAAAATCGAAATCGTCAAAATCAAAGAGGATTCAATCGGTCGAGATCAAGGGAAAAGGGTCGTCGATCATAAAGGATCATATTGAGCCGAAGGGAAGAATAAAGGGAGGGCTTGTGATGGAGGGTTAAGTGAGGGCCCAGGGTGCATTTGTGTGGAGTTAAATGAGAAACGAAGTTTAGGTTTGTGGGAAGGAAAGAAAGATGGAATGAGGACTTTAATTTGAGTCGGTAAGAGAAGAGGGAAAGTTAATTAGGGTTTCACACCCAGGTTTCACACCTTAACAAAGCAATTATCATTTAAAACTTTATTCATTCCATAATTTCTCAGATCTGATTACAACTGTTTAAATAGGCTTTGAAATACAAATCCCTCAAGTCTCTCTCAATCAATTACAATCAGATTAGCTGCTAAATTTAACCATAATTCAAAATTTAAATTCAAAAGTAAACTAAAACGGTAAGCGAATCTGTCATCAATCAATCAAAACCAAATAACAGGATCCGGTATGATCGAATACTGGCGTCTCTACCGATAAACACGGTAAAAGTCCCGCGCACGTGCTGAGATGTCCACATCAGTAGAGATAACAAGACCGAAAAAGAAAAGGGGAAGGCCATCAAAAATAGCTACAACAGGTTCAACTACTCATGAAACAAGTCAAACACAAGGATTTGGAGTTGAAGGTGGTCAAATACATGATGATGCAGCAAGAGGTGCACAAGAAAGTAGGCAAAGGTGTGAAAATACAAGACCAAGGCATACAACAAGAGCTTCAGGTATAAACACTTAACTTGATTTCTTTTTTTTAAACTCCCTTGTATTTATTATGATTGAGTTTAATTTTGCTAGCTTCAGTTGAGAATAATGTACATGGTACTCCTCCACAAGTTATAGTGCCACAATCACCTATTGCTTCACAAGGTCCTCTCAGTCAATCATCAGTGTCACATGCATCAGGTTAGTGAAAAACTATATATTTGTTATGCTTGAGTTTAAATTTTGCTAGCTTCAGTTGAAAGATGCAAACTGAAATTATATTTGTTATGCTTGAGTCTAATGACATATTGCTTTTAGTTGAAGATGCACATGCACAAGTAGGTGGGGGAAGTGAAAATATAATAGATACACATGCACATGTATCAGTATCAGGTATGTACATGTATGTACATGTATAAGAAACTTATACTATGTGTTATATACATGTATAAGGATTTTATGTGCATTTTTATATAGGACAAGTACAATCTCCAAGAAAGAAATGGGCAATAAGAAAAACAAAGATGAAAGTTGTACCTAGAAGATATATAGGAACATCTACACAACAGGTTAGTTTTTTTACTAAATTTGGTTTTCTCCTACTTTGTTGCTTTTCTTAATTTCATTATATGCACCAACAGGCTATTAGTACTCCAACAGCTGTCCAACAACCTAGAAGCTTTGTCATGGGGCCAAGTGTAATAGCACCAGGAGGCTTTAGAGGCAGGGGATTTTTGGGCAAAGAGACAATATATATGTCAGGTAATAGGCTAATCCCAAAGTACTCAACACCACAAGCTGCTCCATTTCCTCCGTCACAAGCTGTTCAAGTACCTCCAGCTGCTCCATTTCCACCATCACAAGCTTCACAACATCCAGTGCCACTAGCTGCTCCATTTCCTCCATTTTATCCATCACCAGCTCCTCCATTTCCTCCATTTCATCCATCACAAGCTGCATCAACTCCTCCATCACAAGCTGCACCAACTCCTATGTTTGTTCCTGTTAAACTGGAGATGGAGATGCAGAGAAAGAAACTGCCATTCAGAAAGCACCCACTTTCAAGGACTCAATTGCAAAGAGATACCCAAAGCTCAACTGAAACAGGAATCCAAAGCTCAGCTGAAACAACTCATAGGTTTGAGGCTTTAACTAAAAAAACACTTGAAACCATAGATGAGCAACTGGCTATGGCAAGAAAGAGGGATACTGTAGTATAAACTTGCTAATTTGAAACTATTTTGGTAGATGGATGAGTTTTGGTGGATGCTCAATGTAAATCTTGTCTTTTGTTTTTAATATATGTGAAAGAGGGATGTTGCTGTATGATGGATGTACATCAATGGCATGGATGTATGAAGGTCTATACTGAACCTGAATTTGGCATATTTTGGTAAATATGAAATATTATATCAGATTTTGGTGTTTAATTATAGATTTTGGAATGTTCAATTGATATACAATTGGTCTATACATATTTGTAGCAGATTATGTGCATATTCGTGCGATTTGTTGATACTCAACCAATTGTGTATATATTAGCATGTTGTGCATATACTAGCATGTTATATATTATGTGCATAATCCTTACCATTGTTGATACTCACCAACTGTGTATATATTAGCATGTTGTATACATACCCATGACAGGTGATAACATAACAAACATAACACCATTTTATTTACAAATAACTTGCATTAACATACACATGATTAACATACACATGACAGTTGATACCCATGACAGTTAATACAACTTTCCTTTGTACAAAACAGAAACATAATCTAACCATAATCTAACTCCATGACAGTTAATACAACTTCCCTTTCATACACATACGTAATCTCTTCAAGATTTGAGTGCAAAAAAAGAAAATAAAATTAAAACAAATATCATAAACACAAGCTTTTGAATTATGTCACTGCCAAATTGTTTCCCCTTCACATCTTCTTCTATCTTTCTCAAATGAGCCTCTAATCTCAGAATTTCTCTTTCTCTATCTCTAATAATGCTTTCATTAGCATCTAATTTCTTCTCTCTCTCTCTCTCAAACTCATCTTCTTCTCTCTCGGTTTAAATTCCAATATCCTCAATTTCTCTTGGTCGATATTGGTCACCTCTTCCTTCGATACATCATTTTCAAGTAACAACTTTCTGATCACCATTTGAGCTTGGGGAGGGAATGGCTTGTCTTTCCCCTCAAAAAATTGGCATTTTGTTGTCGTACAATAGTTGGGACAACTGAAAAACCGTCTCCCATAGTTCTCCACCGTCCGCGCCGTCTCCATGCTTGAAATTGCCTTGCAATAGCAGACTCTAGTCTCCTTCTCTCCATCCAAACTATAGCTTGAAGTAGAACTTGAAACCCTAGAGCTCGATTTCATATATAGTTCCTGCACTGAACTCAAAGAAGATAAGAATTTGGGAATTAGGGTTTAAGTTGGGCGAAATTTTTAAAAAGAAGAGGGCTAGGTAGAGACAGTAAATAAGGCAATGAATGAGGTCAACAACTACTTAGATATATCATGTGAGAGGCACATGGGAATATTCTTTGAAATATTCCAATATTTGAGTAACGGATGGTAGTAACGTGCCACTTTTATGAAACTTGTGGTATTTTAGTGCTATATTTTACAACTTGTGGTATTTAAGTGCCACACTTGGAAAACTTTATGGTATTTAAGTGCCATTTAGCCAAAAAAAAAAAAACTGAGAATACTAATTTTCTATTGCTTCTTGACATGACATATAATTATCACAGAGACTATTCGACAAGGCCCCTGACTTTTACCATACTATTCTAAGAAGGCCCTATCTTTTTCTTTTTTCTTAAAAACTAAGGCACCCGACTTTTAATTCTGTTTTCTCCTTCAGTCCTAATCCGTTTTCTCTAACGTGCAGAGGGGTAAATTTGTCAAAAGGATTAAATTACCCACCCAAAATACTTAGGGAGATCAGGGTTTTCTCCAAAAATAATGTTGACTGAAGAAGATGACGGCAGTGCCTCCTTCTCTTTCAACGCCTTGGACATAGCTAAATTCTTCTCCTCCTTGTAGCCTGCGGCGCGCGCACCACTATCCAATGTTTAGTAGTATAGATATGGGCAGAGCCGCATGCTCCAGGTGCCTAACCTAGTTTTTGTAAGAATTATTTCTTTCTTCAATTTGATGGTTAATCGCTGCACATATTAATCCATGGTATATCTAATAGCACATGTCTTGTTTGAATCCAGTAATATATTAATTTCTTCTTTGAAAATAGTATGAACATACTTAGGGTATGCTTGGTTTAGGGTTTTTTTACTTGAAAGCCACTGTAGCTATCAGGTTATAACAGTATTACAGCTTTTAGGGCCTGTTTGGTTGCCTTTTGAAAAAATGCCCGTTGCTACAGTAACCACGAAATGAGACTTCGGGCTGTATCCGACAGCTACAGTATTACACCCCAAATCTCTCCTTTTTGCTGAGAAAAGCTGTGGGCATGCCAACTCAGCAATAGTAGCTCCACCTCAGCTATAGTAACCGGACTTTTTTGAGCAAGCCAAACAGAGTAATTGAGTGTAATACTGTAGCATCTGACACCTACAGTATTACACCCCAAAAAATGGCCAAACAAACAGGCCCTTACGTTGTTTGCTTGGACAAATATGGAACTGATGTGGCAGCCAAAAATCTGAGTTGGCAGCCTCTAACTAATTCCCAGGAAAATGCTCTATTATGGGGTAGTATTACTGTAGCTGGCAGGTCTAGTTGGACCATTGGTTTCCGTATTACTGTAGCTATCACATGGTTTACCAAAAAATATCCAAGCCCCCAAATTCTTTCCACATATATATGCTATAGATGCATAATCATCTTTCTTATATCATATATATGGTATAGATGCATCATCATCTTTCTTATAAAATTCTTATTAGGTCTAGTAGTTCATACATTGGAAACTATATCATGATACAATGAGTGCCTAAGCTGGAGAAAGTTCTTGGCTTCGTCCTATAGACTACGGAATGCTTTGATGTACTTAGCTCCTTGCGGTTGCATTCATCTTGTTCAAATTATATGAATCTGAATGAATGGAGTGGATTGATAAAGCAAAAACTAGTCTCCACCACTAATGACTAGTTGTGTGCTTATTCATGAAAAAGCCAAATTTCACATATAAAACTAAATAAACTCTTCTATATTCGCACTTATCAGTTTGATTATTTTATTTTTCTAAATTAATTTTTGACTGAATCTGAGATTTTAGGGATAAATTTATTTTTAGTGAAAAGTTATGCTCATGCTTTTCTATTGGATATATAATTTATTTCTTATAGTGATAACTTGAACATTTACCTGATATAAAGAGCACCACGTTGTAATTTTTTATATGTTCATACAATTCATTTGGCATATATATTCTAAACTAGTACATAGGCGATGCGTTCTGCGTGTTTTTAATATAACTCTTGATTTTCTGGGGTTATTTGTAATTCTAAGATTTTGAATCTACTATTTGTAGATTTGAAATATTCACATATTTTTATAACTTTAAAATTTTGAGGGTGTTTATTACAAATTTGAAAGTTTTGGTGTTTTTTACAAAATCTAAAATTTTAGGGGCCTCTTGCAATTTATAGATTTTATTTTAGGTTTGAAATTTTCAAGCTTTAAATTTTAGGGGCCTCTTGCAATTTATAGATTTTATTTTAGGTTTGAAATTTTCAAGCTTTTTCTATAAGTTTTAAATTTTTGAGCAGCTTTTGTGGTGTGCTTTTCAAAATTAAACTTTTATTGGTTTCGTTTGAAACTCTAATTTTTTGAAATTTATAATTTTTATGGTTTTTTAAAGTATTTATAGTTTTAGGGTGTTTTCTCAGAAATTCTAAATCTTTGAGGGTTGTTTGTTTCTCCTTGAATTTCATTGTAATGTTTCAGATATGAAATCTTCAATTTATTTTTAAACTTACTTTTGAGGGTGTTGGAGTAAATTTTAAAATTTTGAGGGTGTTTGTTGCAAATTTAAAAGTTTGGTGTTTTTACAGAATCTAAAATTTTAGGGGCTGCTTGTAATTTATAGATTTTATTTTAGGTTTGAAATTTTCAAGCTTTTTCGTAAGTATAAAATTATTGAGCTTATTTTGGGATGTTTTTTTATAAAATCTACATGTTTTGGTTGAGGGTGTTGGTTGTAATTTTAAAAGGTAAAGGTGTTTTCTATAAATCGATATATAGACACTCGGGGCAAAGTTGTCCAAGTAAAGTTACACAAAAAGCACAGGAGTTGCGGTAAGTATTGATTTTTAGGGACTATTTGTAAATATTGACATTTTCTTATTAATTTTAAAATTTTGAGGGTGTTTATTGCAAATTTGAAAGTTTCTACTAATTTTTAGTGGGCTATTTGTAATTCTAAGATTTTGAATGTACTTTTGAATTTTTGAGGGTGTTTATTACAAATTTGAAAGTTTTGGGTGTTTTTATAAAATTTAAAATTTTAGGGGTTACTTGGAATTTATAGATTATCGGTGTAAGTTTGAAATTTTGAAGCTTTAAATTTTAGGGACTTCTTGCAATTTATATATTTTCATTGTAGGTTTGAAATTTTAATGATTTTTCTATAAGTTTTAAAATTTTTGAGCTTGTTTTGCTAAATTTAAAAGTTTTGTGGTGAGTTTTTCGGTTAAACTTTTATTGGTTTCCGTTTGAAACTCTAATTTTTTGAAATTTATAATTTTATGTTTTTACAAGTATTTACAGCTTTTAGGATGTTTTCTCAGAATTCTAAATCTTTGAGGGTTGTTTGTTTCTCCTTGAATTTCATTGTAATGTTTCAGATATGAAATCTTCAATTTATTTTTAAACTTACTTTTGAGGGTGTTGGAGTAAATTTTAAAATTTTGAGGGTGTTTGTTGCAAATTTAAAAGTTTTGGGTGTTTTTATAAAATTTAAAATTTTAGGGGCTGCTTGTAATTTATAGATTTTAGTGTAGGTTTGAAATTTTCAAGCTTTTTCTATAAGTTTTAAAATTTTTGAGCTTGTTTTGCTAAATTTAAAAGTTTTGGTGTTTTTATAAAATCTACATGTTTTGGTTGAGGGTGTTGGTTGTAATTTTAAAAGGTAAAGGTGTTTTCTATAAATCGATATATAGACACTCGGGGCAAAGTTGTCCAAGTAAAGTTACACAAAAAGCAATGTGAGCTAAGTATTGATTTTAGGGGACTATTTGTAAATATTGACATTTTCTTATTAATTTTAAAATTTTGAGGGTGTTTATTGCAAATTTGAAAGTTTCTACTAATTTTTAGTGGGCTATTTGTAATTCTAAGATTTTGAATGTACTTTTGAATTTTTGAGGGTGTTTATTACAAATTTAAAAGTTTTGGTGTTTTTATAAAATTTAAAATTTTAGGGGTTACTTGGAATTTATAGATTATCGGTGTAAGTTTGAAATTTTGAAGCTTTAAATTTTAGGGACTTCTTGCAATTTATATATTTTCATTGTAGGTTTGAAATTTTAATGATTTTTCTATAAGTTTTAAAATTTTGAGCTTGTTTTGCTAAATTTAAAAGTTTTGTGGTGAGTTTTTCGGTTAAACTTTTATTGGTTTCGTTTGAAACTCTTATTTTTTGTAAATTTATAATTTTATGTTTTTACAAGTATTTATAGTTTTAGGGTGTTTTCTCAGAATTCTAAATCTTTGGGGTTGTTTGCATCTTCTTAAATTTCATTGTAATGTTTCTGAATGAAATCTTAGGTTTACTTTTAAACTTAGTTTTGAGGTTGTTGGGATAAATTTTAAGTTTTGAGGGTGTTTGTTGCAAATTTAAAAGTTTTGGGTGTTTTTTGTCAATATAAAATTTTAGGGGCTGCTTGTAATTTATAAATTTTCGTAGATTTGATGCTTGTAATTTATAGATTTTAGTGTAGGTTTGAAATTTTCAAGCATTTTCTCGTGAGTTTTAAAATTTTGAACTTGTTTTGCTAAATTTAAAAGTTTTGGGTGTTTTTGCAACGTTAAAACTTTTAGGGGATGTTTTGTAAATTATAAATTTTTGGGGTTGTTTATATCTCCTTGAATTTATTTTAGATATGAAATCTTCAATTTATTTTTAAACTTAGTTTTGAGGTTGTTGGGATAAATTTTAAGTTTTGAGGGTGTTTATTGCAAATTTGAAAGTTTTGGGTGTTTTTATAAAATTTAAAATTTTAGGGGACTATTTGTAAATATTGACATTTTCTTATTAATTTTAAAATTTTGAGGGTGTTTATTGCAAATTTGAAAGTTTTGGGTGTTTTTATAAAATTTAAAATTTTGAGGGTGTTGGAGTAAATTTTAAAATTTTGAGGGTGTTTGTTGCAAATTTAAAAGTTTTGGGTGTTTTTCTTTGAATATAAAATTTTAGGGGCTGCTTGTAATTTATAAATTTTCAAATTGTGATTTGATGCTTGTAATTTATAGATTTTAGTGTAGGTTTGAAATTTTCAAGCATTTTCTCGTGAGTTTTAAAATTTTGAACTTGTTTTGCTAAATTTGAAAAGTTTTGTATTATTTTTTTCAAAGTTAAAACTTTTAGGGGATGTTTTGTAAATTATAAATTTTTGGGGTTGTTTGTATCTTCTTAAATTTCATTGTAATGTTTCAGATATGAAATCTTCAATTTATTTTTAAACTTAGTTTTTAGGGTGTTGGGGTAAATTTTGAATTTTTGAGGGTGTTTGTTGCAAATTTAAAAGTTTTGGGTGTTTTCTCAGAATTCTAAATCTTTGGGGTTGTTTGTATCTTCTTAAATTTCATTGTAATGTTCAGATTTAAAATCTTCAGTTTATTTTTAAACTTAGTTTTTAGGGTGTTGGGGTAAATTTTGAATTTTTGAGGATGTTTGTTACAAATTTGAAAGTTTTGGGTGTTTTTTACGAATCTAAAATTTTAGGGGCTGCTTTCAATTTATAGATTTTAGTGTAGGTTTGAAATTTTAAGCTTTTTGTAAGTATTAAATTTTGAGCTTATTTTCTTAAATTTTAAAAGTTTTGGGTGTTTTTGCAACGTTAAAACTTTTAGGGGATGTTTTTGTAAATTATAAATTTTTGGGGTTGTTTATATCTCCTTGAATTTATTTTAGATATGAAATCTCCTTGAATTTGATGTTGGTTGTAATTTTAATAAGTTAAAGGTGTTTTCTATAAATGTGTTAATTTAAAGGTGTTTTGTGAAAACCGGTGAACGATGAGATAAAGATAGAGATATAGAGATATATATAGTAAGTAGGCACGTCGTTGCATGTGTTTGCTTCATATGTGAGTGGAAACTTCGAGGGCAAAGTCTGTCCAAGTAAAGTTACGAAAAGTACAATAGTTGTGGTAACTATTGATTTTAGGGGCTATATGTAAATATTCACATATATTTCTATAAATTTTGAATTTTGAGGGTGTTTGTTGCAAATTTAAAACTTTGGGTGTTTTTTCTGAGAATCTAAAATTTTAGGGGATGCTTGTAATTTATAGATTTTAGTGTAGGTTTGAAAATTTTAAGCTTTTTGTAAGTATTAAAATTTTGAGCTTAGTTTTGCTAATTTTGAAAAGTTTTGTATTATTTTTTTCAAAGTTAAAACTTTTAGGGGATGTTGATTTTCAGTTTATTGGTTTCTCGTTTGAAACTCTTATTTTTTGTAAATTTATAATTTGATGGTGGTTTTGCAAGTATTTATAGTTTTAGGGTGTTTTCTCAGAATTCTAAATCTTTGGGGTTGTTTGTATCTTCTTAAATTTCATTGTAATGTTCAGATTTAAAATCTTCAGTTTATTTTTAAACTTAGTTTTTAGGGTGTTGGGGTAAATTTTGAATTTTTGAGGATGTTTGTTACAAATTTGAAAGTTTTGGGTGTTTTTTCTGAGAATCTAAAATTTTAGGGGATGCTTGTAATTTATAGATTTTCAGTGTAGGTTTTAAATTTTCAAGCTTTTTCTCAGAAGTTTTAAAATTTTGAGCTTAGTTTTGCTAATTTTGAAAGTTTTGTATTATTTTTTTCAAAGTTAAAACTTTTAGGGGATGTTTTTCATAAATTATAATTTTTTTGGGGTTGTTTATATCTCCTTGAATTTGTTTTAGATATGAAATCTCCTTGAATTTGTTTTAGATATGAAATCTCCTTGAATTTGATGTTGGTTGTAATATTAAAAGTTAAATGTGTTTTCCATAAATGTGTTAAGCTAAGCGGTGTTTTGTGAAAAGTGATGAACAAGAAATGTGAACAGTAACACCTCTAGGCCTTTTATATATAGAGGATATATGAGAGGTAAAGGAAACTTCCTATGGTTCAGGTTTTCCAAAAATTTTATGAACACACTGTTGGAAACATGACATACAACGAGGTGGAATATGCATATCATGACTATTAATCAATCAAAATTAATTAAAAACTAGAAGAATACCTGAAACGCTTTCCAAATTTCTTCAATAATTTGTCCCAAGATCAATCCGAAATAGCTTCCTCAAGAGAAAAAACCTCCAATTGAAATCCACCCGTCACCGAAGAAGAGCAATACTGAGAGATAGGTTCTCAAATTTCTATTTCTATTTTATTCTTCATATTATCTTCATAAGATTTTCTTTGTATTCATAAGGCTATATATGAACCCTATATATAGGATTAGACTAGCCTTAGAGATTTTAATTTTAAACAATTCATAATTGTTCAAAACTCTATCCATAACAATTAAAGTTAGAATAGAATTATTCAAAACTTTATCCATAACATTTAATGATAAAAATAGAATTGTATTGCTTGTATACCTCTTCTAATGACATTAGTGAGACCAATTGGGTCCCATATCGAGAACCAATTATTAATCAAATTAATAATTTTAATTTAACAATCAAATCCCTATCCCACCAACTGTTCATAAAAGCTCTTCCATAATATGGGATTAATTATTCATAAATAATATCTTACATTCATCTCCAAGATCATTTATTTTAGGTAACTCTTTTGAGCGGGACAATTCACATATTTGCTCATGCCTAAATTGCAATTCCCATAAACATAAATAAAAATTATTTTGAAACATCAAAATATTTTATTTTATAAGAAAGTAAATTTTAAAATTTTGAGGGTGTTTGTTGCAAATTTAAAACTTTGGGTGTTTTTGCAAAGTTAAAACTTTTAGGGGATGTTTTTCATAAATTATAATTTTTTTGGGGTTGTTTATATCTCCTTGAATTTGTTTTAGATATGAAATCTCCTTGAATTTGTTTTAGATATGAAATCTCCTTGAATTTGTTTTAGATATGAAATCTCCTTGAATTTGTTTTAGATATGAAATCTCCTTGAATTTGATGTTGGTTGTAATATTAAAAGTTAAATGTGTTTTCCATAAATGTGTTAAGCTAAGCGGTGTTTTGTGAAAAGTGATGAACAAGAAATGTGAACAGTAACACCTCTAGGCCTTTTATATATAGAGGATATATGAGAGGTAAAGGAAACTTCCTATGGTTCAGTTTTCCAAAATTTTATGAACACACTGTTGGAAACATGACATACAACGAGGTGGAATATGCATATCATGACTATTAATCAATCAAAATTAATTAAAAACTAGAAGAATACTCAAACGCTTCCAAATTTCTTCAATAATTTGTCCCAAGATCAATCCAAATAGCTTCCTCAAGAGAAAACCTCCAATTGAAATCCACCACACCGAAGAAGAGCAATCTTGAGAGATAGGTTCTCAAATTTAAGACTTATTAGTTGTTAGCTATCCATAACTTGTGTGATTATTTGTTAAGGATGTCAAAAGTGTAAAATATATATTGATTCATGTCTACTGAATTAATTAATAATGCACCAAGAGAATAATAACATTAGAAGTCTACAGTAGACAAATAAATTGAGCAGAATAAATGATCAGCTAGGGATTATCCCTGTAAGAATTTTTGATTTTCGAATAGGAGAAATCATAATTCTTCAAAATCGCTATGATGTCACCCCAACCAGCCAGGTTCGGATATTTCGACCATGCAACATGAAGATTTGTGGTTTGATAAACTTAGACAACAAACAATGTCCATGTAGATCTGCACACATGATAAAAAGGTGAATGTTCGGGATCACTTGCTAGCATTGCCTCTCAGATGCTCAAGTCAGTATCTTTTTCTTTTCTTTTCTTTTCTTTTCTTTTCTTTTCTTTTCTTTTCTTTTCTTTTCTTTTCTTTTCTTTTCTTTTCTTTTTTTTTTCCCAATTTTCAATCTTCCTCTGTATGATTGTTCTCGGTGTAATTTTCGAAAGAGTATGATGCAATTTAGGGGTTTTGCTCAAGACTTGCATAAACTTTTTATTAGAGAAAACATTGTCAACCTTTTTCTCATACCATGTTTGACGGCAGCTAGAATAAGTTGCCGCATGGACATATTCTGGAAAATTTTGCTCTTATTTCCTTCATATATCTTTTATATTACCCTAATGTACTTTGTATTCATAAGGCTATATATGAACCCTATATATAGGATTAGACTAGCCTTAGAGATTTTAATTTTAAACAATTCATAATTGTTCAAAACTCTATCCATAACAATTAAAGTTAGAATAGAATTATTCAAAACTTTATCCATAACATTTAATGATAAAAATAGAATTGTATTGCTTGTATACCTCTTCTAATGACATTAGTGAGACCAATTGGGTCCCATATCGAGAACCAATTATTAATCAAATTAATAATTTTAATTTAACAATCAAATCCCTATCCGACCAATTGTTCATAAAAGCTCTTCCATAATATGGGATTAATTATTCATAAATAATATCTTACATTCAGTCCCCTCCAGTATCATTTATTTTAGGTAACTCTTTTGAGCAGGACAATTCACATATTTGCTCATGCCTAAATTGCAATTCCCATAAACATAAATAAAAATTATTTTGAAACATCAAAATATTTTATTTTTATAAGAAAGTAAATTTTAAAAAATATTTTTCAAAACCACCTGCCGGCAGGAATTTAATAACTTCATGGGAATGCAAAATAAATTAACCTATCATAATGAGCATACTGGATCCTATCTAGATATCCATCATTTCCCTAAATGAAATTTAGCAACCCAAAATTTCAGGTTGTGTAGCGCTTGCTAAACAAACTTAACCATCACATCAAAGCATACTAAATTATCAAATCGGAAATGACAATATCATCAAGTCAAAGGGACCATGTAACAATTTGAATTTTCTATCTCTTAAGTGACTCATCCTAGAAAATTCAAATGCGGTCTAGTGCTACACACATCACAATGTGTGCTTATGAATACACTTGGGGAATCCACATGCCTAGTGGTTGAGACCCACCACCACATCTTGCATGTCGGTGTCATACATAATAACCTGTTATAATAAAGTTAATCATTTATTAGTTATAGGTTAAGCACAAATTTAAGAAATCTCTAAGTTAGATCATATCTCCAAGCAAGTGACCATCACAGTGCATAATCTAACAAAATAATTTCTAAGGATATATAACAATTATATAAATGATACCCAAATTATATGTGCAACAATTAAATCTATTAACACTACAATAATATTACATAATTTCTATTGGATGTTCAAGGGCATATTATTACTATTCCAGCACACACGTCTTTACCAACATCCAGTATTCTATTATTGGTACTTGGAAGCTGCATTTTGAAGGGATAGAAGGGGCTTTTATTGCCAAAAAGGAAAATTTTAAGGGCTTGTTAGAAGAGGGATATAACTTAGGGGCTTATTTGACTATCTTCTCCTCTTTTGACGAATTTACCCCTCTCCATGTTTACGAGGACGGATTAGGGCTAAAGGAGAAAACGGAATTAAAAGTTTGGGGCATAGTTGTTAAGAAAAAAATTTAGGGACTTCTTAGAACAGTAGGGTAAAAATTAGGGGCCTTTTAGAATAGCCTCTCTTAATTATCATGAGTTTCTTCATCGCTTTGGTTAATCATTCTTCAACAATTAGTGGATCATATAAAGACAGACAAGGATTCACAAATTTAAGACTTATTAGTTGTTAGCTATCCATAACTTGTGTGATTATTTGTTAAGGATGTCAAAAGTGTAAAATATATATTGATTCATGTCTACTGAATTAATTAATAATGCACCAAGAGAATAATAACATTAGAAGTCTACAGTAGACAAATAAATTGAGCAGAATAAATGATCAGCTAGGGATTATCCCTGTAAGAATTTTTGATTTTCGAATAGGGAGAAATCATAATTCTTCAAAATCGCTATGATGTCACCCCAACCAGCCAGGTTCGGATATTTCGACCATGCAACATGAAGATTTGTGGTTTGATAAACTTAGACAACAAACAATGTCCATGTAGATCTGCACACACATGATAAAAAAGGTGAATGTTCGGGATCACTTGCTAGCATTGCCTCTCAGATGCTCAAGTCAGTATCTTTTTTTTCTTTTCTTTTCTTTTTTTTTTTTTGGAAGGTTACCGCAAATCAAAGAAAATTTTGCGATCATGTTTATGTATAGTTGGTGTCTTGAGATAGAAGCTCATATACTTATTTAGCAATACATTTTACTATATCTCAAGATTCCATAGCGATTTGGATAAAATGATAGTAATAGCGTCGACTATTGATTGTCATTGAGTAGTTGGGAGTCTTTAGATTTGCATAGCTTCTATTCTTTATTGGGTATCCTATTGTTATCACTTTATGTGTTGCACCCCCAACCCAAGGCATCTCAACTCATTTACCTTATGGAAAAGTATCAAGTGCACCCAGGTTCATAATATTAAATGTACACTAAATGAATGTCAGCACTTAGACCGTTGGATTTTGCGATTCGTGTACAGATCTAAGGATTGACATCCTTTGATTGCACATTTATTGTTATGGATCATCTCTACTAGATACTTTCTCATCGTTTTAAACTTTTCGGTTACCAGAGATCTTCTCATTTATATAGATCTGATGAGAGGATCACATTCAGATCTGTATCGCTAAATTTTTAAATATTTTTGTTTTCTTAGTTGAATGGTAGATTAAATGTGTTACCCACTTCTCTTTCTCTCTCTCTAAAATTCATTGCAATCTAAAGGAATTTCAGACTTTTTATCAGACAAAGTACTAAATTTTGATTGAACAGTTTAGTTCTGATAGAATTTTTTAATATGCGATCAACTTTTTTTTTTATATATTCCACAAAATTCCATGCAAACAAAAGCCACTCTTTTTTTTTAATCTCATTGTGCATTTTCTTTATTCATGTTGCATCTCCAACTTAGCAAATTTCGTCCACATGAGTCTATAACCTCTTAACAACTTCTCGGCCTTCTGGATTAATTTTGCCATCCCAAAAAGTCGGTTTGTAACTTTCTAAGCTATTCTTGTATTATTTAGATATCTTCTTAATATACGAATCTGATTAAGTCATATTTATACCCATATCATTAATTTTTTTTTAAAAAAATTTGTAAAATGCAAAGTTAAATATCAGCTCCATTTCTCTTTTTCTCTCCAAAATTCATAAAAATGTTCATCAAAGAATAAAAATTTGAAAGTAAATGAAAAGCCTGTCATTCCTTGTATCCTGTTGGGCGCCCAACAGCTAATCCTGACCAAACAGGCTGCGTGGAGCCAATGAAGCGCACCTCGAGAACCCAAACTTTTCATTTCCCCTTCAAAAGCTTCAACAGTGAAAATAAATAAATAATAAAATAAAAATAAACCAGGGAAGTGCCTACTGTTCTCTATCAAAACAAAACCAGCGAAGTTCTGGAACCACGACCAGCGTCAAAGGTGTTGGAGCAAAGAATTCCATCATCCCTTTTCTGGGTACTCTCTATCTCTCAGTGATCTCCATTTTTTTTCTTTTTTTTTAATTAGCTGTTGTTGATTTAAGTTTCTATTTTTGTGCTTGATCATGGCGGTGGGTTTTTCTCTTTGCCCTTAATAACATTCTACATTGCAATCCAAGTGGGTTTTGGGTTTTCTAAGGACTGTTCTCTATGGGCTCTTTTTTTTTTTTACTTTCTTTTTTCTTTTGGTAACTCTTAGCATTTGACCAAATGTATGTATTATCATGTTATTGTGATGTGTTATCATGTTATTGTGATGTTAATTTCGTTTGTTTTCAGTTGTAACTTGAAAATTATTGGTTTATGTTTAAGGTATCGAAACGGCTTTACATTGGCTATAGTGATTGATAATGGGGGTCAAGTTTTGACATTAGAAATTGGCTCTTATTGAAAGGAAAGAGGTCAATGTGGAGGAAAATAACCTAGTCTTTTTTCATTTATTGGGGGAAATAAGGGGAGATCATATTGGGAAATTCCCTTATTTGAAATGAATAGTGGAGTGCTGTTTGCAGTCAATTCCCTCGAAATAATTATTTCTATGTTAAGAATGTGTGGAAATTCACACTAGAACTAATTCCTGTGGCCAATCTTTTGTGCGGCAATACATTTTTTTAAAATTTTTTTGATCAGTAAGCTTCAGTTTTAATTCATCTCAAAGAGACTCAGTACAAATGGATACAGCCATCATATATCATGAGTACATTTTTTTTATTTATAGTTATTAGTTTGACCTCCAGTAAGCCTGGTGGGTGTTCTAGGTTCCTCTTAAAATCCAAGGTGAAGGAATCAACTCGTGTATGAAATGGTATACGAAATCAAATGCCATCTAGGCCGAGAGAAATTTTGATTGATGAACAACATGTTCATGAACTTGCTGTGAATCCATACAGATTTTAATTTATAGAACTGGAAACATGCTATTCAAATTAATTATGAGTAAAATTGTGACTGAGCGACAAGAATTTTCTCAAAGCGTCACAATTTTTACTAGAGAACTTCGCTAAAGGACGGGGAAAAAATGGAAGGCTAATAAACAGATGAAAAATTGCTTCTCGATGTTTGCTTTATGAAGGTCCTTTTAAGGAATTGCCTCTTAACAATATCTTTAATAATGATCAGAATTTTGTAGTAACATGTAGTACATAGAATTTTCACATAGAAGACATGTTTCTTTTGCACCAAGAATGGAGTACTAAACTATGAGTACCCCGGGCAGCATGTAGCTCCCACTATCCATGGTGTTGGGAAGGGGTCATATCACTTTGGGTCTATGTACACAGCCTTACTTTGCATTTTTACAAGAGGTTGTTTCTACGACTTGAACTTGAAATCTCTAGGTCACACTGCGACAATACTTATGCTGCCAAGGCTCCCTACCAAAAAATATGACAGTTACTTATTTTCATAGAATCATAGATTAAAAGCACGAAAGCGAATGTGAGGACTAAATAATTTTGATCTAAATTTTGTGGATTACATATAAGATAACTTTTGATCCTTAATCTTTAGGGAAGGAGGGAGGAATAATGAATAACTAGCCATTCATGATCTTGTACACACCCAGACAAGGTTTTAAATGTCGGATGTCGGGTTCATATCGGATGGCTAAAATCCATGTCGGATAGCAGAAATTGGGGGTATGTACTAAATATCGGATTGCCTTATTGGATGGTGTGCATATATGTAATATGATTTCCTAAATGCAATCTAAGCATACCTAATAAATTCTATAGTCTAACATACAAAAAGATAAATAACATATGATATTTTGGGTCACTAACCGATTGTAGAAACTTGATTCTCGATGGAGGGAGAGTAAGGGAGAGAGGGATGAGAGAGAGAGAGAGAGAGAGAGAGAGAGAGAGAGAGAGAGAGAGAGAGAGAGAGAGAGAGAGAGAGAGAGAGAGAGAGAGAGAGAGAGAGAGAGAGAGAGAGAGAGAGAGAGAGAGAGAGAGAGAGAGAGAGAGAGAGAGAGAGAGAGAGAGAGAGAGAGAGAGAGAGAGAGAGAGAGAGAGAGAGAGAGAGAGAGAGAGAGAGAGAGAGAGAGAGAGAGAGAGAGAGAGAGAGAGAGAGAGAGAGAGAGAGAGAGAGAGAGAGAGAGAGAGAGAGAGAGAGAGAGAGAGAGAGAGAGAGAGAGAGAGAGAGAGAGAGAGAGAGAGAGAGAGCCGGTGTGTACCTTAGATTCGATGAGAGCCCAAACTTCCACCTTCGATCTTGGAGACGAAGAAGAAGAAGAGAAGACGGAGTCGAAGAGAAGTCAAAGTTCTAAATCATGTTTGATTTGGGCAAAAAGAGTCCTAAACAAAAGGTATATTTAAGGGTGTCCAACCGGCGCCACCGCCTAGCTCTAACCTGCTCGATTTTGTCGAGGAGCTTAGGCGGCCGCTAAAAAGCTCAAAAATCCGAGCTCGGGTCCGGGTCCGAGTTGGTTCATCGGTGCCCGGCTCGGGATGCAAGGGGCACCAGGGTGTTAGGTGCATATATACATATTTATTTTAAAAATATAGTTAAAATTGGTGATTTTGAGGTTCAAACACTAGTCATCTCTATGGGAGATTTGAAACGTACTAAATAGCCAAACCAAGTTTGTGTTATATTTGATGTGGTTTTGTTATTATTGTATATTTATATATACACCCCTAAGTATATATACTTGTATATACTTATTAGTATATTGTATATAAGTATATATAATATAGTTATAAGTATTATTGCATATAAGTATATTATATCTAAGTATATATCATTATATCATATAAGTATATAAGTATACTTATATAAATATAATATATATATATATAGATATGGGAATGATGTATATGAGGTGGCTCATTTTGCTAAATGAGCTAGCTACCAAAAGATAGAGTGATGAGGTCCACACCTTTGATGTGACTAGCAGGTGGGTCTCACCACATGACTATCTCTTGGTAGCTCATTTAGCAAAATGAGCTACCTCATATACATTATTTTCTATATATATATATATATATATATATATATATATATATATGAGCAATATGGAGAAACTTGGTACCAAGCACAAGTTTTTGTGCTTGGTAGTGAGATGGTTCATTTCCATCCGCTCATTCAAATGGGGGACCACATTCACATGGGTTGAAGAGTGGATGAGAATTAGACACCTCACTACCAAGCACAAAATTTGTGCTTGGTACCAGTTCCTACATTTCTCTCTCTCTCTCTCTATATATATATATATATATATATAAGTGTATACTTTAATTATATACATATATACCATATAAGTATATAAGTATAAATATATAAACTTAATACTTATATTATATAGTTATAAATATATATTTATAAGTATGTACTTAATAATTATATACTTAATGTATACTTATATATACTTATAGTATTTATATATAAGTATATACATATATATGAATATGTGATACTTGTATATATAGTATATAGTTATATACTTATATGTAAGCATATACTTATAATACTTATAAGTTAAATCTTTTTGCAAAAGTTCTTAGTGATGTTTTACAAAAATTACATCAATTAAAAACATTTAATCCAAAATTTACAAAAATCTAATTTATTTTGATTTTTGTTAAAAACACAATTTTTAATCCAAAAATAAAAATTGGGTCATTTCGATACCGCCGGGCCCCGTCCCGGCTGACTCGGGCCTAGGTCGGGCGAGGGCTTTGAACGAACAAGACCGGAGTTAAGGTCGGCGGCTCGGCCCAGCCCATTTGGACACCCCTAGGTATAGTTCACATCCGGTTCGGGTCGGATCGGGTTCTGAGACAACTTAAACCCAATACGGCTAAACTCATTTTTGCCTTAAATTAGAAGCTTTTTCAATGCCGGAATAGCTCCCACTATTTTCGATTTTCACCAACATGGCGCCGACATCACCCTAAAAATGACATTCGACATCTAAGGCAGCAAATCTTGGCGGTGAGGGTTCTAATCCGCCATGTCGACTGCCATGTCCAACATGGTGGCCGACATTTAAAACATTGCACCTAGGATGATAATGGCTTTAGATAGTAGTTTTCTGAGTTACTTGGAAACTTTTAAGTAACATGTTGGGTTGCGAATTTGCCAAAAAGGTGGCATATTAGTTCGGTTATTCCTAGCCCGTGTACTTCTTGATTTTAGCCAATTAGCTGAAAAATACTATTTCTAGTCTGGCATTAGATAATTTCTCACATTTTACTTTTCTAGCTAAATCTAGTACAGTCAGTTGCTGATGCATCAAGTTAAAAGTCACAAGTAACTGATTTTCTGCCTTGTAGGGAACACTTCCTAGTTGGTCAGATCGAGGATTTTTCTTTAGGTTCATTTTATCTGGTTCTTGACTCCTGTGGCCTCCAAACCATTTGAAGTTGTTGCTCAGGGGCTTGATCTTGCTTCATCCCCCTTATCTAAAGGTTTAGGCTTCTTCTAGGCTCATGGAATATTGGTCTTATAATCCCAAAGGATTTTAGGTTGTAGGTCCCAAGCAAATATCATATTTGGGTTTTGGTGATTCATTAATTCAAAATTGAATACTGGTCCTTTATAGTGTGATGCCCACTCATAGAAGTCCCCATGTTATCGATTTCATCCAAATACTCTACTCATCAAAGGTTTGAATATATTAGTTTTATTTCCCTGAACTAATTAGCAAAGTCACCTCCCTTTTTAGAAGTTAAAGCCAATTTATCCATTCAGTTCCCGTTTTCAGTTGAAATACCCGAGTCCCCTTAGTGACCTATTCTGATACTCTCATCTCTTTTATTCACTATCGCTTTGTAAGTCCTTGACTATGATGAAGTCCTGTACATTACTGATGTAGAAGACACTAGACAATATCGATGAAGGCTTTGATTGCAAATATGTAGACAATGATGATGGTGAAGACCTGAATGATGATGATAAAATCAGCTCCTTGAAGACAATGAAGTTTTTGACATAAAAAACAATTTACCTGATTATGGGGAGGAATTTAGTTCAGAAGCCTAATTTTGTAATTAAATCCATTCTCATGGAAATGATTTGTTGTTTATACCTGGATGAATATCAGAATTTGTTTGATAGGACCCATAAATTTCTTTAAAATCCAATCAATGCATAACTCAATTGGTAAATCAATATTCATGGTTAGTAGTTTCTGGGTATGACCAAATGAACTATCATATTGTGTATCCGTATGAGATTTTAGGTTGGGATTTGCATTCCAAGCAGCAACAGAGCTATAGTGCAGAAGATTTGTATGATTTGAATTGGAGATATATGGACACTTCCACGAAGGAGAAGTGAAAGAGGAAAAATGCTCGGTAGTCAGGGAGGATGAGGAAAGAGAGACAGACATTTAGGTCCAAATTTTGGGCTTATGTTATATTTAATGGAATATTCTCAGTTCTTGGATTTTTCTAATTAGAGAGACTTAAATCCGATGAGTATCACATTGCGAGGAATTTATATCCAATTATTAGCTTGTAAGGAACTAATATCTAAATAGTATATTTGTGACTGACTTATATCAAAAAAACCATTTTCAAAATTGCTAATGTTTCTCATTTGGAACATGCATCCCAGATCGGGGATGCAGCTCTTTTTATTTCAATAGTGTCTTCAATAGACAATTTTTTACGTGTCATGTGTTTTGGGGTAGAAAACAGTTGATGAAGAGTAAGTTGCCGGAGCTGAGATTGTTGTTGTAGGGGCTCCACTGATTCTTCTGGTTGGTAGATTTGTTGGTGGAGTCCCTCCTGTAAATCACTAAACATCCCGTTAGAACTTAGAAGGCACTGAGGCTTGACGTCTCGATGACCTTTCGATGCTTAACAATGACTTGAGGAAGAAAGTGGAAATCAAATCAAATTGAGAATGAAATTAGACTTGGGTTTGCCCTATCATTGTTACCTCTTTTACACTAACTTGGAAGGGTAGATCGGAGAGAGAGGGAAAGTCCATGTAGCATCATCTGGTTGGTCCAAGTGAGCCATAGGGAAGCCTTCTTTGTAACCGAGTTGTCCACGTTTCCCTCTGCTACTGGCCGAGGTAGTTAGGACGGCAGGAGGAGAAAAATCTTGATGATTTCATTCATGCCCTCACGTGAGTTAGTTAGGATTCACTACCTCATGTGAAGGGAGTTTTGATCTTGCCTTGTTGTTGAGGATGGGGTGCCAAGCAGGGCTCGGGCTTCGACATTTGATCTGGCTCGTGGTGAGCTGGTGGTGACCGATCACGAGCAAGGGACGGTCAGCCATGCTGCTCGAGGGGATTCCTAGTTAGTCATTCTATTGCCGACCTTCCGATCAGACACGTGGCATCTTCTTATTGGTTGTTTTTCAAAGTTCGTTTTATGGCATAGCACCATGCTAGTTCTTGTAGGCCATTGACTTGTTGAATGCAGTATACTTTACTTTCACAAGTGGAATATTTGTTGGCCATTGACTTTTTTTAGACTTCGACTTGTCAGATATTTTGTTTGTCAATTGTTATTCCTTCTTCCTGTGATATATTTGTTGTCCGTGAGGTTGATCCTCTTTCCTCCCATCACATTTTCTTTCTGAAAATCAACAAAACATTTCCAATATCATTAAGCAAGCGTGGTTGTTGTAGGTCATTGCTTCTGTTTATTCTGGTAAATATTATGACAACGAAGGTGGCTAGTAATGGATCTTATGGAAATGGTGTACATAATGATCTAGAAGCCACTATCTCTAGGGATGATCGGTCAGTGAAGCAGTTCAAACCTGGGGATATTGCTTGGATAAAAACTCGTAACTGTTGGTGGCCTGGTCAGGTATATTGCATATTTATGACTCCTTAATACTGTAATACACATTGCTTGCTCAGATGGAAAATTGTCTTTCTTTCTAATCCATTCATCGTAAAGCCTGTACATGTAAGTTTATTGACTGTCACCAAAATAGTCCTCTTTCTACTATAAAACGCACAATTAACCTTTCTTTCTTTCTTTCTTTCTAACATTTTTCTGTGGTCTCTTTGCAGCAGTCACCAGGGTGACATCAATATTGCGTCTTTGCATTGTGTGTGATTCTTGCACATGGTTGACTTTAGGTGATCTATCATCTAGGGTCAATAAATAACTTGACCTATCTAACATAAATAAAATTCTTACTCAGGAAAATACAAGGTCATCCTAGCTTGCTTTCTTAACAAATGTTAAAATACTAAATCGGTAGTTCTGGCACATACTACTCTTTCCTGACAGTCGGAAGATAATTACACTGTATAATAATGAGAGATTCTTGTTGTCACCCCCACTAATTAACCATAAACCACGAATTTGGGAGATGGGAGATGATGACTATTAGATAGAAACTGTATTTTTTTCCTTTTTTTCCCCCTTTCTTTGTCCTCTACATATTATTATACAGGGAAAGAAGAGGCAAAAATCCTATCCTTACTAGGGTTAGGGGCTGGTCCCCTTGGAGACTGGTTTGGATCATACACCCAGTTATTTGCATGGGCCCCATCCCAACATACGTAATGAAGCACATTTCAGATTGTTACTCTATCGTCGCCAATAGAGAGCCTCGTGGTTTTCTTCTAGAATCAAGTTTCTTTCTTGTATGAAGAATCGTGAGCATTAAATTAGCTCAATTTTATTCATACAACAAAAAGGGCTAAATATTTGAATTCTCTACTCAGAAAACCTATATCAAATTGGCATAGATATGAGGACTTTTTGTTTCCTAAAATGAAAGTGATGTGTTGCAATTGATTTGGAGAGCATTGAAAATTCCAGCTCTCTTTCATCAAACTCACTGATTTCAATAGACCTGCTTAATCTTTTCGTTGAGAATACATCATCCTTTGATCCACATTTATTCATACGCTTCTAATTATTTCTTTCTCCCCATAACTTTTATGTTACATTGGAGAGAAAATATCAAGATTAGACCCATCATTAATATAGAACATGTCTTTTGATTTAAAGATGGAAATGAGATGAGAAACGGCTTGGTTAGGGGACTCAATTAGTATCGAAAGTCAGGTGTAATGTACTCAAAAGAAGTAATCCATTTTGTAAACTAAAATAGCTTTAATCAATATTTTCAGAAAACATAATGACACTTTAGAGGCTATTGGGTTCACATGACAACAAGGGTTGTATCTGCAGTTGCATACAAGTGGGATATTTTGGGTCAGTTATAACTTTCACTGCAACTGTTAAATGCAGTTGCAGAATGGTCTCTGGTTGCAGTCGACAACTTATGCAGATCTGGGCACAAGGTGCAATTGCAGCCTTTTTAAGTTGCAAATGGGGTCTAAATTATAACTGCAATTGCAATCAACCTCTAACGCTAAGTTGAAAGAACCTGATACATCAAAACCAAGACATACAGCAGCAATTGTAAATTGCAAAATTTTGAAGTTGAGCCAAGCAACGACAACTGAATGTGACAGAAATTCTAATAAATGTGATTACATATAACTCCTTACATGGTATATAATATGTTTCTTGGTCACTCAAATATTAAATTACCCCGAGACAAATAACTTTTACAGCGATATCACATGTAGATACCACCTAGGTAAGATGATGCAGCCATGTATATTTGCATCTATGATATACAGATACGGACATGAGTATCGTGTTCTAACATGAGTACAAGATGCTGAAACACCAAAATTGTTCCAAATACAGACTTGCTTTCATGGCTATATATGCACATTTCTTCTCAATATATGTATAGTTATGTAAAGAGGCTCATATAATATGAATTAGCTGTTATTCCAAGAACCCACTTTTAGAAAACTGATCCAGAAAACAATTTTTTATTTTTTTATTTGGTTCAAAAAGGTGCTTACATGCTTCATCATTTACATAATTTAGGGTGAATATATGTGAGACCCCAACTTTAGTCCCACATCGGGAATTTACAGTGAAATTGTGTGGCTTAAATAGGTAAGCCCAAGACTCAAGTGTAACATCGGCTAGTCGATTTTGGGTTTGGTTTGAGCCAAACAACGCGTTACACTCAGTGGGTTCCACGGCTTGCACGAGCCAATGGGCCGGGCTCGAAGTGACAATATATGTATATGTCGAAGCTAATGTTTTTGTTGGGAAGTGTCTTGGAGATAATATCACTTATTAAACAATATATTTTATTGAAAATCCCGTTAGCATGAATGTACATATAGAGTCTATTTATAGATGACAATTTGGTATCACGGAGCCTCAAATAGTTGGGACGAGGCTTATAGTTATGGTAATGATCACAGCATGGGAGGACCAGTTATGTTCCCATTTTTTAGTTTAATTCAAAAGCACTTTTGTTGTGTTTAGGTTGTTCATGAGGGAAGTGTAAGCTCCAGACCCAAGAAAAGAGTAAAAATGGAGTTCTGGTTCGGATGTATGGATGTTACAGTAGTAAGTAGCTGAACCACTTCCTTTTATTGCGTGTTCGGTATTATTCTATCTCATAATAATTTGTTAACAGTTTAATCTTTTATACAGCTTGTCGTGGACCGGTAAAAACAATACTGAGTTTGAGAATGTAAGTTCCATGAAACACCTCGCTACATGCTTTTATTAGCACTGCGTGCTTTTATCAACTTAATGCTACTTTGGTTTACAGATGCTGAAGCATGAAAATCTTAGTAGAAGAGAAGCATTTCAAAAGTCTGTGGATAAGGTACTACTTGTCTTATCATAGTAGAGGTTCTTTGAGTGCCGAAGCTTACATTTTCTTGAATGCGTATAGGAACTTTCTCGCTTGAGATCTGGAATATCTAAGAGAAAAGCCTCCGAATCAAGAGGTTAGGATACGTACTTTTAAGGAAATTATGCTCATTACCTTATATCATAGTGCATGTTACCTAGTAATGAAATCATGAATATGTTTCTATTTGGTATATTTTATTGCTTTAGTTAATTATATATTGCGTATTAAATTTCATAAACTAAATGGAGCTTGATTGCGGCTTTGCATTTCATGAATTTGATGACTGATCTGCTTTACTACTTATTTTGCAGATACTGCAACAGTGGATGACAATAAAGCGAATAAACGGAAGCAAGACAAGATGCAGGGAATGGAAAAAGGAGATAGCTCTCCCAAGGTGACTGCAACTTGTATTGTTAGTCGCAATTTTATTGCCATGGTTTTAGTTTTTCTTTTTTTTTTTTCCCAATTTTCAATCTTCCTCTGTATGATTGTTCTCGGTGTAATTTTCGAAAGAGTATGATGCAATTTAGGGGGTTTTGCTCAAGACTTGCATAAACTTTTTTTATTAGAGAAAAACATTGTCAACCTTTTTCTCATACCATGTTTGACGGCAGCTAGAATAAGTTGCCGCATGGACATATTCTGGAAAATTTTGCTCTTATTTCCTTCATATATCTTTTATATTACCCTAATGTACTTTGTGGATTGATACATGTATATAAGAATATCGGACCTTTATCCAAGTCACTAAGGCCATCAGCAGCGATTTCCAACGGTTCATAATATTTTTCCACAATTTTAAAGATCATGATAGTTCTCCCGTAAAATTAAATTTTAAAAATTCATTTGATAGTTTTGTGCAAAACCCTCCAAAGTTCTTGGTTTTGTGAAATTTCTTTTGTACTGTTTCATATGCTTCTTCTAATCGTTAATGCATTATTTTGATCATCTTTCTTTTCAGACCACGATCAGTGCACCTGGAAGACACCTTGAATCTCAGCGAAAGGAGGGCGAGTGATGCAGAGTCTTGGCCTACTTGCTCCATCAGGGTCACCTTATCGTAGAAATGGATTCACTCTACAATCTCCACTTAAGTAGCTATGTTCTATTTGCTCAAACAAAATTCAAGGGCACATTGTTGTCATAGAGTTTGCTCTGAAAGAGATCTGGGGCTTGGATATTGTTTTCGTTTCTTTTTCTGGGTGCCTCAGGGAAGTAATTACATGGTACTCCGAGCACTGGAAGCTAATTTAGCTGCATAGAGGTCACTAAAATGCTTAGGAAACTAATTTACAATTTATAGTTGTTTTTAAGTAATAACACTTGTTAGTAGGATTCTTGCTATTCTCTCACCTTTTGTAAAGAGTTTGTAACAAAATCAGAGTTCTGATAATTTTGAATGAGAACTGTCAGTAGATGGGATATGTCAATGGTCAATCATAAGTTTTCTATTTATTTATTTATCTTCCCCTTTGAATTACTATCTAAGTTAACATTTGGCACTTCACGTATCAAATTTTCTAGTGAGATGTTATTTGCTAATATCAAGCATAGTAATTATTATTGGGCAATATCAAAGACATAGATTAGTTTTAGCTGAATCCCATATGGATGCACATTAGTCTTGAATTATCAGACACATATTAGCATTAAACAATGTGCATCAAATCGTGATATGTACGAGCATCGATCAATACTTCAAACCTTGATAAATCTAGTTTCAAACAAATTATTTATTCTTTAAAAGACCAAAACCGGAGCTCCTTTTGCTCATCTCTTAGAAAGGCGAAAGATAGAAAAGGAGATCATGGCCCTAATGCATCAAGATTCCTCCTGGTAAAGAAAGAATCCAGATAGAATGATATTTGAATAATCCAGTATAAGATGAGAAGGAAAAGGAGTAACATTCAACAAACCAGACAATAGTACAAAAATTAACGATAATGATAAATTAACCCAAAATTTTAACTGATGGCCCAGGCTGGTCTTGTTCAAGCCAGTAGTCACACCTGTAAACAGTCTGTATTATATCAGCTTTTAGAATGGCAGCAATCTACCGACAGACAGCATTCAATATATGAATGCAAACCTTGTCAAGAAAGCTGTTTTCTCTTAAATAAACAAAGGACAAAAGAATTAATTCAATTGAAAAGTTCATGTTAGAAACCAAAACTTGATGATTTCATTCATGCCCTCACGTGAGTTAGTTAGGATTCACTACCTCATGTGAAGGGAGTTTTGATCTTGCCTTGTTGTTGAGGATGGGGTGCCAAGCAGGGCTCGGGCTTCGACATTTGATCTGGCTCGTGGTGAGCTGGTGGTGACCGATCACGAGCAAGGGACGGTCAGCCATGCTGCTCGAGGGGATTCCTAGTTAGTCATTCTATTGCCGACCTTCCGATCAGACACGTGGCATCTTCTTATTGGTTGTTTTTCAAAGTTCGTTTTATGGCATAGCACCATGCTAGTTCTTGTAGGCCATTGACTTGTTGAATGCAGTATACTTTACTTTCACAAGTGGAATATTTGTTGGCCATTGACTTTTTTTAGACTTCGACTTGTCAGATATTTTGTTTGTCAATTGTTATTCCTTCTTCCTGTGATATATTTGTTGTCCGTGAGGTTGATCCTCTTTCCTCCCATCACATTTTCTTTCTGAAAATCAACAAAACATTTCCAATATCATTAAGCAAGCGTGGTTGTTGTAGGTCATTGCTTCTGTTTATTCTGGTAAATATTATGACAACGAAGGTGGCTAGTAATGGATCTTATGGAAATGGTGTACATAATGATCTAGAAGCCACTATCTCTAGGGATGATCGGTCAGTGAAGCAGTTCAAACCTGGGGATATTGCTTGGATAAAACTCGTAACTGTTGGTGGCCTGGTCAGGTATATTGCATATTTATGACTCCTTAATACTGTAATACACATTGCTTGCTCAGATGGAAAATTGTCTTTCTTTCTAATCCATTCATCGTAAAGCCTGTACATGTAAGTTTATTGACTGTCACCAAAATAGTCCTCTTTCTACTATAAAACGCACAATTAACCTTTCTTTCTTTCTTTCTTTCTAACATTTTTCTGTGGTCTTTGCAGCAGTCACCAGGGTGACATCAATATTGCGTCTTTGCATTGTGTGTGATTCTTGCACATGGTTGACTTTAGGTGATCTATCATCTAGGGTCAATAAATAACTTGACCTATCTAACATAAATAAAATTCTTACTCAGGAAAATACAAGGTCATCCTAGCTTGCTTTCTTAACAAATGTTAAAATACTAAATCGGTAGTTCTGGCACATACTACTCTTTCCTGACAGTCGGAAGATAATTACACTGTATAATAATGAGAGATTCTTGTTGTCACCCCCACTAATTAACCATAAACCACGAATTTGGGAGATGGGAGATGATGACTATTAGATAGAAACTGTATTTTTTTCCTTTTTTTCCCCCTTTCTTTGTCCTCTACATATTATTATACAGGGAAAGAAGAGGCAAAAATCCTATCCTTACTAGGGTTAGGGGCTGGTCCCCTTGGAGACTGGTTTGGATCATACACCCAGTTATTTGCATGGGCCCCATCCCAACATACGTAATGAAGCACATTTCAGATTGTTACTCTATCGTCGCCAATAGAGAGCCTCGTGGTTTTCTTCTAGAATCAAGTTTCTTTCTTGTATGAAGAATCGTGAGCATTAAATTAGCTCAATTTTATTCATACAACAAAAAGGGCTAAATATTTGAATTCTCTACTCAGAAAACCTATATCAAATTGGCATAGATATGAGGACTTTTTGTTTCCTAAAATGAAAGTGATGTGTTGCAATTGATTTGGAGAGCATTGAAAATTCCAGCTCTCTTTCATCAAACTCACTGATTTCAATAGACCTGCTTAATCTTTTCGTTGAGAATACATCATCCTTTGATCCACATTTATTCATACGCTTCTAATTATTTCTTTCTCCCCATAACTTTTATGTTACATTGGAGAGAAAATATCAAGATTAGACCCATCATTAATATAGAACATGTCTTTTGATTTAAAGATGGAAATGAGATGAGAAACGGCTTGGTTAGGGGACTCAATTAGTATCGAAAGTCAGGTGTAATGTACTCAAAAGAAGTAATCCATTTTGTAAACTAAAATAGCTTTAATCAATATTTTCAGAAAACATAATGACACTTTAGAGGCTATTGGGTTCACATGACAACAAGGGTTGTATCTGCAGTTGCATACAAGTGGGATATTTTGGGTCAGTTATAACTTTCACTGCAACTGTTAAATGCAGTTGCAGAATGGTCTCTGGTTGCAGTCGACAACTTATGCAGATCTGGGCACAAGGTGCAATTGCAGCCTTTTTAAGTTGCAAATGGGGTCTAAATTATAACTGCAATTGCAATCAACCTCTAACGCTAAGTTGAAAGAACCTGATACATCAAAACCAAGACATACAGCAGCAATTGTAAATTGCAAAATTTTGAAGTTGAGCCAAGCAACGACAACTGAATGTGACAGAAATTCTAATAAATGTGATTACATATAACTCCTTACATGGTATATAATATGTTTCTTGGTCACTCAAATATTAAATTACCCCGAGACAAATAACTTTTACAGCGATATCACATGTAGATACCACCTAGGTAAGATGATGCAGCCATGTATATTTGCATCTATGATATACAGATCTGGACATGAGTATCGTGTTCTAACATGAGTACAAGATGCTGAAACACCAAAATTGTTCCAAATACAGACTTGCTTTCATGGCTATATATGCACATTTCTTCTCAATATATGTATAGTTATGTAAAGAGGCTCATATAATATGAATTAGCTGTTATTCCAAGAACCCACTTTTAGAAAACTGATCCAGAAAACAATTTTTTATTTTTTTATTTAATTCAAAAAGGTGCTTACATGCTTCATCATTTACATAATTTAGGGTGAATATATGTGAGACCCCAACTTTAGTCCCACATCGGGAATTTACAGTGAAATTGTGTGGCTTAAATAGGTAAGCCCAAGACTCAAGTGTAACATCGGCTAGTCGATTTTGGGTTTGGTTTGAGCCAAACAACGCGTTACACTCAGTGGGTTCCACGGCTTGCACGAGCCAATGGGCCCGCGGGCTCGGGGCGTGACAATATATGTATATGTCAGAAACGCTAATGTTTTTTGTTGGGAAGTGTCTTGGAGATAATATCACTTATTAAACAATATATTTTATTGAAAATCCCCGTTCGCATGAATGTACATATAGAGTCTATTTATAGATGACAATTTGGTATCACGGAGCCTCAAATAGTTGGGACGAGGCTTATAGTTATGGTAATGATCACAGCATGGGAGGACCAGTTATGTTCCCATTTTTTTAGTTTAATTCAAAAGCACTTTTGTTGTGTTTAGGTTGTTCATGAGGGAAGTGTAAGCTCCAGACCCAAGAAAAGAGTAAAAAATGGAGTTCTGGTTCGGATGTATGGATGTTACGAGTAGTAAGTAGCTGAACCACTTCCTTTTATTAGTGTTCGAGTATTATTCTATCTCATAATAATTTGTTAACAGTTTAATCTTTTATACAGCTTGTACGTGGACCCGGTAAAAAACAATACTGAGTTTGAGAATGTAAGTTCCATGAAACACCTCGCTACATGCTTTTATTCGCACTTGCGTGCTTTTTATCAACTTAATGCTACTTTGGTTTACAGATGCTGAAGCATGAAAATCTTAGTAGAAGAGAAGCATTTCAAAAGTCTGTGGATAAGGTACTACTTGTCTTATCATAGTAGAGGTTCTTTGAGTGCCGAAGCTTACATTTTCTTGAATGCGTATAGGAACTTTCTCGCTTGAGATCTGGAATATCTAAGAGAAAAGCCTCCGAATCAAGAGGTTAGGATACGTACTTTTAAGGAAATTATGCTCATTACCTTATATCATAGTGCATGTTACCTAGTACGAAATCATGAATATGTTTCTATTTGGTATATTTTTATTGCTTTAGTTAATTATATATTGCGTATTAAATTTCATAAACTAAATGGAGCTTGATTGCGGCTTTGCATTTCATGAATTTGATGACTGATCTGCTTTACTACTTATTTTGCAGATACTGCAACAGTGGATGACAATAAAGCGAATAAACGGAAGCAAGACAAGATGCAGGGAATGGAAAAAGGAGATAGCTCTCCCAAGGTGACTGCAACTTGTATTGTTAGTCGCAATTTTATTGCCATGGTTTTAGTTTTTCTTTTTTTTTTTTTCCCAATTTTCAATCTTCCTCTGTATGATTGTTCTCGGTGTAATTTTCGAAGAGTATGATGCAATTTAGGGGTTTTGCTCAAGACTTGCATAAACTTTTTATTAGAGAAAAACATTGTCAACCTTTTTCTCATACCATGTTTGACGGCAGCTAGAATAAGTTGCCGCATGGACATATTCTGGAAAATTTTGCTCTTATTTCCTTCATATATCTTTTATATTACCCTAATGTACTTTGTGGATTGATACATGTATATAAGAATATCGGACCTTTATCCAAGTCACTAAGGCCATCAGCAGCGATTTCCAACGGTTCATAATATTTTTCCACAATTTTAAAGATCATGATAGTTCTCCCGTAAAATTAAATTTTCCATGTAGCATCATCTGGTTGGTCCAAGTGAGCCATAGGGAAGCCTTCTTTGTAACCGAAGTTGTCCACGCTTCCCCTACTCAGTAGGGAGGCAGGAGGAGAAAATCTTGATGATTTCATTCATGCCCTCCGTGAGTTAGTTAGGATTCACTACCTCATGTGAAGGGAGTTTTGATCTTGCCTTGTTGTTGAGGATGGGGTAAGCGGGCCCGGCTTCCATTTGATCTGGCTCGTGGTGAGCTGGTGGTGACCGATCAGCAGCAAGTGCTGCTCGAGGGGATTCCTAGTTAGTCATTCTATTGCCGACCTTCGATCAGACGGCATCTTCTTATTGGTTGTTTTTCAAACGCATAGCACCATGCTAGTTCTTGTAGGCCATTGACTTGTTGAATGCAGTATACTTTACTTTCACAAGTGGAATATTTGTTGGCCATTGACTTTTTTTAGACTTCGACTTGTCAGATATTTTGTTTGTCAATTGTTATTCCTTCTTCCTGTGATATATTTGTTGTCCGTGAGGTTGATCCTCTTTCCTCCCATCACATTTTCTTTCTGAAAATCAACAAAACATTTCCAATATCATTAAGCAAGCGTGGTTGTTGTAGGTCATTGCTTCTGTTTATTCTGGTAAATATTATGACAACGAAGGTGGCTAGTAATGGATCTTATGGAAATGGTGTACATAATGATCTAGAAGCCACTATCTCTAGGGATGATCGGTCAGTGAAGCAGTTCAAACCTGGGGATATTGCTTGGATAAAAACTCGTAACTGTTGGTGGCCTGGTCAGGTATATTGCATATTTATGACTCCTTAATACTGTAATACACATTGCTTGCTCAGATGGAAAATTGTCTTTCTTTCTAATCCATTCATCGTAAAGCCTGTACATGTAAGTTTATTGACTGTCACCAAAATAGTCCTCTTTCTACTATAAACGCACAATTAACCTTTCTTTCTTTCTTTCTTTCTAACATTTTTCTGTGGTCTTTGCAGCAGTCACCAGGGTGACATCAATATTGCGTCTTTGCATTGTGTGTGATTCTTGCACATGGTTGACTTTAGGTGATCTATCATCTAGGGTCAATAAATAACTTGACCTATCTAACATAAATAAAATTCTTACTCAGGAAAATACAAGGTCATCCTAGCTTGCTTTCTTAACAAATGTTAAAATACTAAATCGGTAGTTCTGGCACATACTACTCTTTCCTGACAGTCGGAAGATAATTACACTGTATAATAATGAGAGATTCTTGTTGTCACCCCCACTAATTAACCATAAACCACGAATTTGGGAGATGGGAGATGATGACT
Source organism: Asparagus setaceus (assembly GCA_012295165.1). Lineage (NCBI taxonomy): Eukaryota > Viridiplantae > Streptophyta > Magnoliopsida > Asparagales > Asparagaceae > Asparagus > Asparagus setaceus. The sequence goes on along the minus strand of CM022704.1, from coordinate 25,612,008 downwards.
ATTAGATAGAAACTGTATTTTTTTCCTTTTTTCCCCTTTCTTTGTCCTCTACATATTATTATACAGGGAAAGAAGAGGCAAAAATCCTATCCTTACTAGGGTTAGGGGCTGGTCCCCTGGAGACTGGTTTGGATCATACACCCAGTTATTTGCATGGGCCCCATCCCAACATACGTAATGAAGCACATTTCAGATTGTTACTCTATCGTCGCCAATAGAGAGCCTCGTGGTTTTCTTCTAGAATCAAGTTTCTTTCTTGTATGAAGAATCGTGAGCATTAAATTAGCTCAATTTTATTCATACAACAAAAGGGCTAAATATTTGAATTCTCTACTCAGAAAACCTATATCAAATTGGCATAGATATGAGGACTTTTGTTTCCTAAAATGAAAGTGATGTGTTGCAATTGATTTGGAGAGCATTGAAAATTCCAGCTCTCTTTCATCAAACTCACTGATTTCAATAGACCTGCTTAATCTTTTCGTTGAGAATACATCATCCTTTGATCCACATTTATTCATACGCTATTATTTTTTCCTCTTTTATGTTACATGTTACATTGGAGAGAAAATATCAAGATTAGACCCATCATTAATATAGAACATGTCTTTTGATTTAAAGATGGAAATGAGATGAGAAACGGCTTGGTTAGGGGACTCAATTAGTATCGAAAGTCAGGTGTAATGTACTCAAAAGAAGTAATCCATTTTGTAAACTAAAATAGCTTTAATCAATATTTTCAGAAAACATAATGACACTTTAGAGGCTATTGGGTTCACATGACAACAAGGGTTGTATCTGCAGTTGCATACAAGTGGGATATTTTGGGTCAGTTATAACTTTCACTGCAACTGTTAAATGCAGTTGCAGAATGGTCTCTGGTTGCAGTCGACAACTTATGCAGATCTGGGCACAAGGTGCAATTGCAGCCTTTTAAGTTGCAAATGGGGTCTAAATTATAACTGCAATTGCAATCAACCTCTAACGCTAAGTTGAAAGAACCTGATACATCAAAACCAAGACATACAGCAGCAATTGTAAAGCAAAATTGAAGTTGAGAAAGCAACGACAACTGAATGTGACAGAAATTCTAATAAATGTGATTGATTCCTTACATGGTATATAATATGTTTCTTGGTCACTCAAATATTAATTTACCCGAGACAAATAACTTTTACAGCGATCACATGTAGATACCACCTAGGTAAGATGATGCAGCCATGTATATTTGCATCTATGATATACAGATACGACATGAGTATCGTTCTAACATGAGTACAAGATGCTGAAACACCAAACTTGTTCCAAATACAGACTTGCTTTCATGGCTATATATGCACATTTCTTCTCAATATATGTATAGTTATGTAAAGAGGCTCATATAATATGAATTAGCTGTTATTCCAAGAACCCACTTTTAGAAAACTGATCCAGAAAACAATTTTTATTTTTTTTTAATTCAAAAAGGTGCTTACATGCTTCATCATTTACATAATTTAGGGTGAATATATGTGAGACCCCAACTTTAGTCCCACATCGAATTTACAAGAAATTGTGTGGCTTAAATAGGTAAGCCCAAGACTCAAGTGTAACATCGGCTAGTCGATTTTGGGTTTGGTTTGAGCCAAACAACGCGTTCACTAATCCACCGCTTGGTTTGCTTCGGCCGGGGCCTGTTCGGTGACAATATATGTATGTCGTAAACGCTAATGTTTTTGTTGGGAAGTGTCTTGGAGATAATATCACTTATTAAACAATATATTTTATTGAAAATCCCGTCAGCATGAATGTACATATAGAGTCTATTTATAGATGACAATTTGGTATCACGGAGCCTCAAATAGTTGGGACGAGGCTTATAGTTATGGTAATGATCACAGCATGGGAGGACCAGTTATGTTCCCATTTTTTAGTTTAATTCAAAAGCACTTTTGTTGTGTTTAGGTTGTTCATGAGGGAAGTGTAAGCTCCAGACCCAAGAAAAGAGTAAAAATGGAGTTCTGGTTCGATGTATGGATGTTACAGTAGTAAGTAGCTGAACCACTTCCTTTTATTGCGTGTTCGGTATTATTCTATCTCATAATAATTTGTTAACAGTTTAATCTTTTATACAGCTTGTACGTGGACCCGGTAAAAAACAATACTGAGTTTGAGAATGTAAGTTCCATGAAACACCTCGCTACATGCTTTTATTAGCACTGCGTGCTTTTTATCAACTTAATGCTACTTTGGTTTACAGATGCTGAAGCATGAAAATCTTAGTAGAAGAGAAGCATTTCAAAAGTCTGTGGATAAGGTACTACTTGTCTTATCATAGTAGAGGTTCTTTGAGTGCCGAAGCTTACATTTTCTTGAATGCGTATAGGAACTTTCTCGCTTGAGATCTGGAATATCTAAGAGAAAAGCCCGAATCAAGAGGTTAGGATACGTACTTTTAAGGAAATTATGCTCATTACCTTATATCATAGTGCATGTTACCTAGTAAATCATGAATATGTTTCTATTTGGTATATTTTATTGCTTTAGTTAATTATATATTGCGTATTAAATTTCATAAACTAAATGGAGCTTGATTGCGGCTTTGCATTTCATGAATTTGATGACTGATCTGCTTTACTACTTATTTTGCAGATACTGCAACAGTGGATGACAATAAAGCGAATAAACGGAAGCAAGACAAGATGCAGGAATGGAAAAAGGAGATAGCTCTCCCAAGGTGACTGCAACTTGTATTGTTAGTCGCAATTTTATTGCCATGGTTTTAGTTTTTCTTTTTTTTTTCCCAATTTTCAATCTTCCTCTGTATGATTGTTCTCGGTGTAATTTTCAAAGAGTATGATGCAATTTAGGGGTTTTGCTCAAGACTTGCATAAACTTTTTATTAGAGAAAAACATTGTCAACCTTTTTCTCATACCATGTTTGACGGCAGCTAGAATAAGTTGCCGCATGGACATATTCTGGAAAATTTTGCTCTTATTTCCTTCATATATCTTTTATATTACCCTAATGTACTTTGTGGATTGATACATGTATATAAGAATATCGGACCTTTATCCAAGTCACTAAGGCCATCAGCAGCGATTTCCAACGGTTCATAATATTTTTCCACAATTTTAAAGATCATGATAGTTCTCCCGTAAAATTAAATTTTAAAAATTCATTTGATAGTTTTGTGCAAAACCCTCCAAAGTTCTTGGTTTTGTGAAATTTCTTTTGTACTGTTTCATATGCTTCTTCTAATCGTTAATGCATTATTTTGATCATCTTTCTTTTCAGACCACGATCAGTGCACCTGGAGAAGACACCTTGAATCTCAGCGAAAGGAGGACGCGAGTGATGCAGAGTCTTGGCCTACTTGCTCCATCAGGGTCACCTTATCGTAGAAATGGATTCACTCTACAATCTCCACTTAAGTAGCTATGTTCTATTTGCTCAAACAAAATTCAAGGGCACATTGTTGTCATAGAGTTTGCTCTGAAAGAGATCTGGGGCTTGGATATTGTTTTCGTTTCTTTTTCTGGGTGCCTCAGGAAGTAATTACATGGTACTCCGAGCACTGGAAGCTAATTTAGCTGCATAGAGGTCACTAAAATGCTTAGGAAACTAATTTACAATTTATAGTTGTTTTAAGTAATAACACTTGTTAGTAGGATTCTTGCTATTCTCTCACCTTTTGTAAAGAGTTTGTAACAAAATCAGAGTTCTGATAATTTTGAATGAGAACTGTCAGTAGATGGGATATGTCAATGGTCAATCATAAGTTTTCTATTTATTTATTTATCTTCCCTTTGAATTACTATCTAAGTTAACATTTGGCACTTCACGTATCAAATTTTCTAGTGAGATGTTATTTGCTAATATCAAGCATAGTAATTATTATTGGGCAATATCAAAGACATAGATTAGTTTTAAAGATGGAAATGAGATGAGAAACGGCTTGGTTAGGGGACTCAATTAGTATCGAAAGTCAGGTGTAATGTACTCAAAAGAAGTAATCCATTTTGTAAACTAAAATAGCTTTAATCAATATTTTCAGAAAACATAATGACACTTTAGAGGCTATTGGGTTCACATGACAACAAGGGTTGTATCTGCAGTTGCATACAAGTGGGATATTTTGGGTCAGTTATAACTTTCACTGCAACTGTTAAATGCAGTTGCAGAATGGTCTCTGGTTGCAGTCGACAACTTATGCAGATCTGGGCACAAGGTGCAATTGCAGCCTTTTTAAGTTGCAAATGGGGTCTAAATTATAACTGCAATTGCAATCAACCTCTAACGCTAAGTTGAAAGAACCTGATACATCAAAACCAAGACATACAGCAGCAATTGTAAATTGCAAAATTTTGAAGTTGAGCCAAGCAACGACAACTGAATGTGACAGAAATTCTAATAAATGTGATTACATATAACTCCTTACATGGTATATAATATGTTTCTTGGTCACTCAAATATTAAATTACCCGAGACAAATAACTTTACAGCGATATCACATGTAGATACCACCTAGGTAAGATGATGCAGCCATGTATATTTGCATCTATGATATACAGATACGACATGAGTATCGTGTTCTAACATGAGTACAAGATGCTGAAACACCAAACTTGTTCCAAATACAGACTTGCTTTCATGGCTATATATGCACATTTCTTCTCAATATATGTATAGTTATGTAAAGAGGCTCATATAATATGAATTAGCTGTTATTCCAAGAACCCACTTTTAGAAAACTGATCCAGAAAACAATTTTTATTTTTTATTTAATTCAAAAGGTGCTTACATGCTTCATCATTTACATAATTTAGGGTGAATATATGTGAGACCCCAACTTTAGTCCCACATCGAATTTACAAAGGAAATTGTGTGGCTTAAATAGGTAAGCCCAAGACTCAAGTGTAACATCGGCTAGTCGATTTTGGGTTTGGTTTGAGCCAAACAACGCTGTTACACTCGTTCCACGGCTTGCACGAGCCAATGGGCCTGGCTCGGGCGTGACAATATATGTATATGTCAAACGCTAATGTTTTTGTTGGGAAGTGTCTTGGAGATAATATCACTTATTAAACAATATATTTTATTGAAAATCCCCGTTCGCATGAATGTACATATAGAGTCTATTTATAGATGACAATTTGGTATCACGGAGCCTCAAATAGTTGGGACGAGGCTTATAGTTATGGTAATGATCACAGCATGGGAGGACCAGTTATGTTCCCATTTTTTTAGTTTAATTCAAAAGCACTTTTGTTGTGTTTAGGTTGTTCATGAGGGAAGTGTAAGCTCCAGACCCAAGAAAAGAGTAAAAAATGGAGTTCTGGTTCGGATGTATGGATGTTACGAGTAGTAAGTAGCTGAACCACTTCCTTTTATTAGTGTTCGAGTATTATTCTATCTCATAATAATTTGTTAACAGTTTAATCTTTTATACAGCTTGTAATGTGGACCCGTAAAAACAATACTGAGTTTGAGAATGTAAGTTCCATGAAACACCTCGCTACATGCTTTTATTCGCATTTGCTTTTTATCAACTTAATGCTACTTTGGTTTACAGATGCTGAAGCATGAAAATCTTAGTAGAAGAGAAGCATTTCAAAAGTCTGTGGATAAGGTACTACTTGTCTTATCATAGTAGAGGTTCTTTGAGTGCCGAAGCTTACATTTTCTTGAATGCGTATAGGAACTTTCTCGCTTGAGATCTGGAATATCTAAGAGAAAAGCCTCCGAATCAAGAGGTTAGGATACGTACTTTTAAGGAAATTATGCTCATTACCTTATATCATAGTGCATGTTACCTAGTACGAAATCATGAATATGTTTCTATTTGGTATATTTTTATTGCTTTAGTTAATTATATATTGCGTATTAAATTTCATAAACTAAATGGAGCTTGATTGCGGCTTTGCATTTCATGAATTTGATGACTGATCTGCTTTACTACTTATTTTGCAGATACTGCAACAGTGGATGACAATAAAGCGAATAAACGGAAGCAAGACAAGATGGAATGAAAAAGGAGATAGCTCTCCCAAGGTGACTGCAACTTGTATTGTTAGTCGCAATTTTATTGCCATGGTTTTAGTTTTTCTTTTTTTTTCCCAATTTTCAATCTTCCTCTGTATGATTGTTCTCGGTGTAATTTTCAAAGAGTATGATGCAATTTAGGGGTTTTGCTCAAGACTTGCATAAACTTTTTATTAGAGAAAAACATTGTCAACCTTTTTCTCATACCATGTTTGACGGCAGCTAGAATAAGTTGCCGCATGGACATATTCTGGAAAATTTTGCTCTTATTTCCTTCATATATCTTTTATATTACCCTAATGTACTTTGTGGATTGATACATGTATATAAGAATATCGGACCTTTATCCAAGTCACTAAGGCCATCAGCAGCGATTTCCAACGGTTCATAATATTTTTCCACAATTTTAAAGATCATGATAGTTCTCCGTAAAATTAAATTTTAAAAATTCATTTGATAGTTTTGTGCAAAACCTCCAAAGTTCTTGGTTTTGTGAAATTTCTTTTGTACTGTTTCATATGCTTCTTCTAATCGTTAATGCATTATTTTGATCATCTTTCTTTTCAGACCACGATCAGTGCACCTGGAGAAGACACCTTGAATCTCAGCGAAAGGAGGACGCGAGTGATGCAGAGTCTTGGCCTACTTGCTCCATCAGGGTCACCTTATCGTAGAAATGGATTCACTCTACAATCTCCACTTAAGTAGCTATGTTCTATTTGCTCAAACAAAATTCAAGGGCACATTGTTGTCATAGAGTTTGCTCTGAAAGAGATCTGGGGCTTGGATATTGTTTTCGTTTCTTTTTCTGGGTGCCTCAGGGAAGTAATTACATGGTACTCCGAGCACTGGAAGCTAATTTAGCTGCATAGAGGTCACTAAAATGCTTAGGAAACTAATTTACAATTTATAGTTGTTTTAAGTAATAACACTTGTTAGTAGGATTCTTGCTATTCTCTCACCTTTTGTAAAGAGTTTGTAACAAAATCAGAGTTCTGATAATTTTGAATGAGAACTGTCAGTAGATGGGATATGTCAATGGTCAATCATAAGTTTTCTATTTATTTATTTATCTTCCCTTTGAATTACTATCTAAGTTAACATTTGGCACTTCACGTATCAAATTTTCTAGTGAGATGTTATTTGCTAATATCAAGCATAGTAATTATTATTGGGCAATATCAAAGACATAGATTAGTTTTAGCTGAATCCCATATGGATGCACATTAGTCTTGAATTATCAGACACATATTAGCATTAAACAATGTGCATCAAATCGTGATATGTACGAGCATCGATCAATACTTCAAACCTTGATAAATCTAGTTTCAAACAAATTATTTATTCTTTAAAAGACCAAAACGGAGCTCCTTTTGCTCATCTCTTAGAAAGGCGAAAGATAGAAAAGGAGATCATGGCCCTAATGCATCAAGATTCCTCCTGGTAAAGAAAGAATCCAGATAGAATGATATTTGAATAATCCAGTATAAGATGAGAAGGAAAAGGAGTAACATTCAACAAACCAGACAATAGTACAAAAATTAACGATAATGATAAATTAACCCAAAATTTTAACTGATGGCCCAGGCTGGTCTTGTTCAAGCCAGTAGTCACACCTGTAAACAGTCTGTATTATATCAGCTTTTAGAATGGCAGCAATCTACCGACAGACAGCATTCAATATATGAATGCAAACCTTGTCAAGAAAGCTGTTTTCTTAAATAAACAAAGGACAAAAGAATTAATTCAATTGAAAAGTTCATGTTAGAAACCAAAACTATATGACATCAAAAGAACCTGAATCTCATGACGATCAAAAATCTTCTGAAGTCTCGACACCATCCAGCAGAACTTGGTCATTAGAATTTCCCACCTGCTGTTGGAGAACACTCAAAATATATCTATGAACTCCAAAATTACAAATATTAAACTAATGCCAACCATTGTTCACATATTATATATCAAAAGCAATTTCCAGTTACGACATGAGTATCGTGTTCTAACATGAGTACAAGATGCTGAAACACCAAACTTGTTCCAAATACAGACTTGCTTTCATGGCTATATATGCACATTTCTTCTCAATATATGTATAGTTATGTAAAGAGGCTCATATAATATGAATTAGCTGTTATTCCAAGAACCCACTTTTAGAAAACTGATCCAGAAAACAATTTTTATTTTTTATTTAATTCAAAAGGTGCTTACATGCTTCATCATTTACATAATTTAGGGTGAATATATGTGAGACCCCAACTTTAGTCCCACATCGGGAATTTACAGTGAAATTGTGTGGCTTAAATAGGTAAGCCCAAGACTCAAGTGTAACATCGGCTAGTCGATTTTGGGTTTGGTTTGAGCCAAACAACGCGTTACACTCGATGGGTTCCACGGCTTGCACGAGCCAATGGGCCATGGGCTCGGGCGTGACAATATATGTATATGTCGAAGCGCTAATGTTTTTGTTGGGAAGTGTCTTGGAGATAATATCACTTATTAAACAATATATTTTATTGAAAATCCCCGTTCGCATGAATGTACATATAGAGTCTATTTATAGATGACAATTTGGTATCACGGAGCCTCAAATAGTTGGGACGAGGCTTATAGTTATGGTAATGATCACAGCATGGGAGGACCAGTTATGTTCCCATTTTTTTAGTTTAATTCAAAAGCACTTTTGTTGTGTTTAGGTTGTTCATGAGGGAAGTGTAAGCTCCAGACCCAAGAAAAGAGTAAAAAATGGAGTTCTGGTTCGGATGTATGGATGTTACGAGTAGTAAGTAGCTGAACCACTTCCTTTTATTGCGTGTTCGAGTATTATTCTATCTCATAATAATTTGTTAACAGTTTAATCTTTTATACAGCTTGTACGTGGACCCGGTAAAAAACAATACTGAGTTTGAGAATGTAAGTTCCATGAAACACCTCGCTACATGCTTTTATTCGCACTTGCGTGCTTTTTATCAACTTAATGCTACTTTGGTTTACAGATGCTGAAGCATGAAAATCTTAGTAGAAGAGAAGCATTTCAAAAGTCTGTGGATAAGGTACTACTTGTCTTATCATAGTAGAGGTTCTTTGAGTGCCGAAGCTTACATTTTCTTGAATGCGTATAGGAACTTTCTCGCTTGAGATCTGGAATATCTAAGAGAAAAGCCTCCGAATCAAGAGGTTAGGATACGTACTTTTAAGGAAATTATGCTCATTACCTTATATCATAGTGCATGTTACCTAGTACGAAATCATGAATATGTTTCTATTTGGTATATTTTATTGCTTTAGTTAATTATATATTGCGTATTAAATTTCATAAACTAAATGGAGCTTGATTGCGGCTTTGCATTTCATGAATTTGATGACTGATCTGCTTTACTACTTATTTTGCAGATACTGCAACAGTGGATGACAATAAAGCGAATAAACGGAAGCAAGACAAGATGCAGGGAATGGAAAAAGGAGATAGCTCTCCCAAGGTGACTGCAACTTGTATTGTTAGTCGCAATTTTATTGCCATGGTTTTAGTTTTTCTTTTTTTTTTCCCAATTTTCAATCTTCCTCTGTATGATTGTTCTCGGTGTAATTTTCGAAGAGTATGATGCAATTTAGGGGTTTTGCTCAAGACTTGCATAAACTTTTTATTAGAGAAAAACATTGTCAACCTTTTTCTCATACCATGTTTGACGGCAGCTAGAATAAGTTGCCGCATGGACATATTCTGGAAAATTTTGCTCTTATTTCCTTCATATATCTTTTATATTACCCTAATGTACTTTGTGGATTGATACATGTATATAAGAATATCGGACCTTTATCCAAGTCACTAAGGCCATCAGCAGCGATTTCCAACGGTTCATAATATTTTTCCACAATTTTAAAGATCATGATAGTTCTCCGTAAAATTAAATTTTAAAAATTCATTTGATAGTTTTGTGCAAAACCCTCCAAAGTTCTTGGTTTTGTGAAATTTCTTTTGTACTGTTTCATATGCTTCTTCTAATCGTTAATGCATTATTTTGATCATCTTTCTTTTCAGACCACGATCAGTGCACCTGGAGAAGACACCTTGAATCTCAGCGAAAGGAGGGCCGAGTGATGCAGAGTCTTGGCCTACTTGCTCCATCAGGGTCACCTTATCGTAGAAATGGATTCACTCTACAATCTCCACTTAAGTAGCTATGTTCTATTTGCTCAAACAAAATTCAAGGGCACATTGTTGTCATAGAGTTTGCTCTGAAAGAGATCTGGGGCTTGGATATTGTTTTCGTTTCTTTTTCTGGGTGCCTCAGGGAAGTAATTACATGGTACTCCGAGCACTGGAAGCTAATTTAGCTGCATAGAGGTCACTAAAATGCTTAGGAAACTAATTTACAATTTATAGTTGTTTTTAAGTAATAACACTTGTTAGTAGGATTCTTGCTATTCTCTCACCTTTTGTAAAGAGTTTGTAACAAAATCAGAGTTCTGATAATTTTGAATGAGAACTGTCAGTAGATGGGATATGTCAATGGTCAATCATAAGTTTTCTATTTATTTATTTATCTTCCCCTTTGAATTACTATCTAAGTTAACATTTGGCACTTCACGTATCAAATTTTCTAGTGAGATGTTATTTGCTAATATCAAGCATAGTAATTATTATTGGGCAATATCAAAGACATAGATTAGTTTTAGCTGAATCCCATATGGATGCACATTAGTCTTGAATTATCAGACACATATTAGCATTAAACAATGTGCATCAAATCGTGATATGTACGAGCATCGATCAATACTTCAAACCTTGATAAATCTAGTTTCAAACAAATTATTTATTCTTTAAAGACCAAAACCGGAGCTCCTTTTGCTCATCTCTTAGAAAGGCGAAAGATAGAAAAGGAGATCATGGCCCTAATGCATCAAGATTCCTCCTGGTAAAGAAAGAATCCAGATAGAATGATATTTGAATAATCCAGTATAAGATGAGAAGGAAAAGGAGTAACATTCAACAAACCAGACAATAGTACAAAAATTAACGATAATGATAAATTAACCCAAAATTTTAACTGATGGCCCAGGCTGGTCTTGTTCAAGCCAGTAGTCACACCTGTAAACAGTCTGTATTATATCAGCTTTTAGAATGGCAGCAATCTACCGACAGACAGCATTCAATATATGAATGCAAACCTTGTCAAGAAAGCTGTTTTCTCTTAAATAAACAAAGGACAAAAGAATTAATTCAATTGAAAAGTTCATGTTAGAAACCAAAACTATATGACATCAAAAGAACCTGAATCTCATGACGATCAAAAATCTTCTGAAGTCTCGACACCATCCAGCAGAACTTGGTCATTAGAATTTCCCACCTGCTGTTGGAGAACACTCAAAATATATCTATGAACTCCAAAATTACAAATATTAAACTAATGCCAACCATTGTTCACATATTATATATCAAAAGCAATTTCCAGTTACTGAATTCTCATTCTGTGCATTTGCAAACAAGACAACTGGTTAGAAAAGGTAAATTCCACAAAACCCCCATGAACTTTGGGGGGTTTTTGCATAAAATCTGTCTGACCTTTATAAATTATAGAAAACTCGCTGAATTTGTCTCACTTGAGGACCATGACTGACAACAGTTATTTTAAGCTGTCATGTGCCACTCACATGATAACTGAAATTTATACCTATCAACTAAATATAAGTTCTATATTAAGCTTTTCAGGTAAGTGTAGGTAAAAAAAGTAAAAATACTACTTTAGACTTTTTACTCTCTTTAATGCCATTTTACGAGAATTTCCAAGTCGGTTTCAATGATTTATAAACTGAAGGTGAAGGTGATTTTGTTTGAAAGCCCCCAAAAGGGTTTCGTGAAATTTACCAGAAAAAATTGATGATTCATACCGGGCTTCATCTGAGTACATATGCTAGACTTTTCCAATGTGAGCTTCCACCAAAGAAGAACTAAGGTCTTCTCTAGATTGGGATCTACGGCTCTGAAGTGTCTGACCACGGAGACCATTTCCAAACTGCATCTGACCCAAGCTTCCAGAAGAAAAATTGTGCGCAAAACCTAAGGGGGTTAAGGAAGACTCCGTAAGCTGAATGTTGCTGCCTCCCATGCCAAAGGGATGCTGAATAGAGTCAGAAATCGTAGGACTGAGTGGTGTCTTAACTCTTCCATCCCCTACAAAAGAAAACCGAAAGAGAAGAAAATTGTGTTGAATGTTGCTTTTATGTCACTCTATCAAAATAAAATTCTCTATTAGAAGAAGCAAGCAGAGAGAAAAAGAACTTTGATATTCACACTGTGTATTTGTGATAAAATTTTAACCATATACATAGTGAACCTGAACCAAGTGAATAAGAGAGTAGCTAGTTTACAAAGAAGCTTTAATGAGCAACCAGAGGGCAGTTGATATACAGACAAACAAAACCAATGCTCTCCAACCAACAGAGAAGGCTGGCTGATGAACTGATTAGAGCCGATTTGGAGCCAAACTTTCGAGGTTTTTGAGTAGGTTAGTGTTTAAAGCAGAGTAAGTCATTTGGTTCTATCGGGAAACTGAGAAATAGCCAAGGCTTGAGGTCTATTCAATAATAAAGGCAATGACTGAAGGAGTACCATTCATATAAAAGGATAAAGTAGTGACAAAACATTTGATGTTAACTCCATGTGTTTATGAGGAAATTTAACAATATCTAAAGTGTGAACCAAGATTAAGTGAATAAGACAGTAGCTAGTTTGCAGAGAGCTTTAATGGTCAACCAGAGATCACTAGCTGTACAAACAAACAAAACCGATGCTCTCCAGCAACAGAAAAGACTGGTTAATGAGCTGAGTAGTAGAGTCAATCTTTGAAGGTTTTTGAAAATGTTAAGAGTGTAATGCAAAGTAGACTGTAATTTGATTTTGTGGGGAAACTGAGACAATCAAACATTTTAATCTAGCCAGAGCTTGAAGTATCTATTCAATCAACAGGTTTAAGACTGTACGCGTACCATTCCTACAAAACGAGAGATCTCTTACGGTTGTGCTCATCAACTGTTGGAAAGAACAATGCAAATAAAGATACAGAAGGGCCTTGTCCACCCTTTACCAGTAAAACTTCCTTCTGTGGTTAATTCCGCTCAGACTAACATTTATATATCTTTAGAATTTAGGGTGTTCTTCCCTTATAAGATGCTCCCTTTCCATTCTTTTCCTCCTCTCACAACTTGCTCTCCTCAGAGATCAATGGAGGACTAATTCAGATAAAGGCAAAAACTTGAAAAGCCAACAATAAAGAGTTTAATTATTGTCAATAGGTAGACTTATTATGGACATGGATTGTTGAGATTCAGTTGTAACATAGATGTGATAGAAAATAAAAAATCTAGGAACAGGAAACAGTTTGAGAGCGTAGACTAAATAGAAAATTGGCAAGGCTAAATTAGTATCTCATGAAAACAAGCTTACTTGTAGGGCTCCACCTCTGGAAGTTTAGAATGGAAGGGCTTGCACTGTTATGCCTAAAGAGAGGAAGATATGATCTTTTGTAAATTTTGGAAGCCCAGTTGAAAGCATATGATATTGCACAACAGAGAAGTATAACCGATATCAAAAGCAAAACAAGAAGTACAGCAGGTTTTGTGCTTGCATGCAATATGCTATAGTCATGAAACTCTATTTTTCTTGAGAATGCCTGTCCAGCCTCAAGTAAAGCAACCCCCAAAGTCCAAGTGATGCTACCCGATCCAATAAAAACTTGGCTATCCGTCATATGCAACCCATCTCTTAACAGTGATACGATATCGGTGCCCTGAAGCAGTACTGTTCTATGAAGGGTTGTGGAACAACACTATGCTCTGCAACTTCCCATGATTTTTCACAAAATTCACGACCCACCTTTAGAACATCATCCAGGGTAGCATCAGGAGTCAAGTTGAAAAATCGATATACCACAAAAAACCCTGACATGGCATAGAACTGCCCACGTGGTAGAGGTAAGTTCTCAGCAAGGGCACAAGGTTTTAGTTCACAGTCAATTCCAGAACCGAGGTTCGACCATTCAGACAGATTGACTGTTGCTTTTGCAAGTGTACTACAATCTTCCCAATGAGGGGCACCAATCAAATCAATAGGCATACCATGTCTTCCATTGCTCGAAGCTCGGCCTCCAACTAGAGGACTTCCATCTTGGTTTGACGTACCACACTGCGAACATATATATTCTTCTCTATACCCTGTCTGCAGACATGGATGTTTAAGCTCAACTTTCCCATTACTTGAGCTGGCTGTTCCTCGTCTAAGAAGATGAACCACTGATTTATCAAATGCATCGTTTAGGCCATACCCTGAAAGAGAATATGCACTCAGATGATGGTTGACCATGCCTATGCTCAAATTTATACCCGTCTCATCATTTATAGGGTTTTCCGTCTCGAATGTCACTTGCAATGAGGAACCGCCCATATCTAGTGCGCCATATGTTTCTTTAGCTGGTGAAGAACTTAACATACCCATATGATAGTTGAGAGCTATCCATCCATAATAAGCTTCCTCCATTCCTGTAATAACCTTAACCCAATTTCTCTGACACAAAAAGGATGACTTCTTTAGAATAGACCATGCCTTCTCCATAAGCCACTCCGAATCAGAATTTGGTAGCCTACGAACGCCAGCTGTAGCATATAGAAAGAGAGATGTATGCTTGTGAGCATGTTTTGGTATTTGCTTTTCTGCCCACTGCAGAAGTGGCTTTACAGCAGCCTTCAAGCCAGATTTATTATGTACTAGTTTGCTAAAACCAGGCTCGGTTTCCATCCGTTGATAAGCACGGCCCTTGCGTCCAGTAGACTTTTTCTTAGGACCTTCAGGTAAAGGTCTTAAAACAAAGGGTAAACTCCTATGGTCTACACTCTGAACAATTGACCACTCATAGACAAAAACTCTAGTGCCGGTACTTCCACAGTCAATAATCACAAAATACTCTGACGCTCTATGTGACAAAGAATCATTGTAATACCTTGAGGATACATAAATCAAAACAAATAATAGGAGAAGGCCGACAAGACCTATCAAGCCTGATCGTATCCATTTCTTCCATGAGGGTGGGGTTGTTGATAAGGATTTCTCCTTGGAAAAGCTTGATGCACCACCATCTCTTTGTAAAACATGAAAAGCTTTGTTATGAAGGCCCTTATTGAACTCAAGGTCAAAACCATCTTCCCGTAGCTCTGATTTAGCAGATCTTGAGAAATCTTGCAGAGAGGCAGAAAGTCGCATTCTTTCCAGGACAACTGAAGCAGAGCTATAACAATACCCTGCTTGGGAAATAATTAACCTCAACCATTCTGTGAATGAAATATTACAAACAATTTTTTTTTTTGCAGGGAAAACTAGTTGCTTGATTGCTTCTGTATCACATTTTCTCACTGAGTCTTGCCTTTGCTAAAAGAAATTCCCAATGCAAAACCCAGGAACCTGGATGATTGCATCTGTTAAAATGCCTTTGAAAACAAATATGCAAACAAGATAGGTGAATTTTTCAGTCCCCTATCATCCATTAGTACGACAGACAATTTCACAGCTGACCAGACTGAAACTGAATTCTGCAAATACTGTAATAAGTAACATGCCCAGTCAATTTGTCAACAATTCAATATCATTGCCAAAAACCTGAATGCCACATGTTGCGATTACAAGTAAACTTCCAGCCACAGTATAAGTCACAAATAAGCTAAAGACCAAAGTTTCATTTTGCCATCAAAGAAAGATTTTATAATTTCCATTAATGGCTTCAACTGAATAAATGTTAATATTATATTATGATCTGAAGTGGTATTGTTAACTGATAGATGCATATATCAAACTTTTGTTTGTTCTTTCCATATTTTTGAAGAAATTCAAGTTTTGTGTTTGTTGTGGGGTTTAACTGAAAAGTGGAGACTTAGATTTTATGTCTTTAATCAACTATTAGCTGCATCTTTCACATGTACTTTTTATACATATTTCTTTGAAATATATGAAAAGTTCAGTGTGTTCGAAATTTTCATCCTGAGATCCCATCCTCATTCTGGGAAGGAGAAAAAAAAGATGAAAAAGGAACAATATTTTTTAGTCGGTCCTAAACATGGATCAATATTCTTTCAATTGCCTCAATTACAATGAGATGTATCATCATTCAAATCTGAATAAACCAGGGAGAGCAGCTCTCTTGAATCTGAACGAACTAAGATATTACCTAATTTCCAGAATACTTATAATTCCCAAAGAATCTCACCCGGGATCAAGAGCAAACAAAATAAGCAACAATCTTTGCGACCACGATTCAATAAAGAGAAACTAAACCAATTTATTATGCTTTGAGACTGACTTACAAACACCCAAGCCAATCCTAATTTTTCACAGAAAATATCAAGAAAAATCCTTCGGGAGGGTGGGGGCTTGGGCCCTTCAAGATTTTGGAACTTTAACTATTAGACAAAGTATATATCTCCTAGGTTATAAGCTTACCAACGTTGGGAACCTTTACTAATTTTACCTATAAGGCTATATAATCTTACCTTACTTATTAGACAAAGTCTATTACTTATTTACCTTATCAACTTCCCTTTCATTTTCTTATATTGTCATATGACTTTTGTATTTGGGTTCTATTATGAATATATTAGGATGAAAAACATATAAAATTGGTTTGGAGAAGATGTTCTCTTCTTAACGAAAGAAATAAGAGTCAATTTATACATCTTGGATTCTTGGCCCCTCAAGCTAAAGTTTCTGGCTCCATATAGGCTAAAAGTTGGAGAAATTTGGGGATTATGGAGTCTTTAGATGACAATGGTGATATTTTATAGAACTGGTTCAGAGGAATATTTTTCTCTTTCTGTTGCACTGACATGTGGCCCTTGACTTAGATTGGGTCTACTCTTTAATGTGGGTTCTTTATTAATGGATCCAAGTTCAAACAAGGGAAGTTCAGAGAGGACTGTAAACACTAAACAGTATGTGATATGCCCCATCAATTGGTCAATAATTCAATATAAGTGCCAAAAATTTCTGAATACCTCATGTTGCAACTACAAGTAAACTTCCAGTCATAGAATAAGTCGTGAATAAGCTAAAGGTTTTCTCATTGCCAGTGAAGAAAGATTCTATAACTTACATTAAGGTCGTTGATTGAATAAACAAAATCAATTACATAAATAATGCAGATAAAAAGAGAAATATATAATGCCTCCCGCAGCATCAATAAATATGTTCTTTTGTAGGCGAGAACGGACTTGTGGGAAAAATATTGTGCTTTGGAAGACTCTATTGCTAAAGAAAATTGTATGCATGAAGCAAGGAACAAATTAAGAATGAGAAACGTCAAACAGTTATGGGAATGACGTGATAGTTAGACTGATAGATCAAATTTTGTGTTTATTAGGGTGCAACTGGAAACTAGTGTAAGAGACCTAAGAGAACTCACCCTAAAAGCTTATTTGGGAAAGGAAACTCAAATCTCTTATTAACCATTTACTCGATGTGGACTTGTTGGGAAAAAAATTAAGCATGAATGGTAAATTCTACAAACACAATCATATTTAACGAGTATAATTGACCCGGCGATGCCACGGCCTTAATAAGCAAAAAAAAGTAATGGTTTATTCATTTAGTTTGGATTTTTAAAGTTGTGGATAAAATTGTTTTTCAGTTGTATTGCTGATAAATTAGTATCTCATGAAAACAAGCTTACTTGTAGGGCTCCACCTCTGGAAGTTTAGAATGGAAGGGCTTGCACTGTTATGCCTAAAGAGAGGAAGATATGATCTTTTGTAAATTTTGGAAGCCCAGTTGAAAGCATATGATATTGCACAACAGAGAAGTATAACCGATATCAAAAGCAAAACAAGAAGTACAGCAGGTTTTGTGCTTGCATGCAATATGCTATAGTCATGAAACTCTATTTTTCTTGAGAATGCCTGTCCAGCCTCAAGTAAAGCAACCCCCAAAGTCCAAGTGATGCTACCCGATCCAATAAAAACTTGGCTATCCGTCATATGCAACCCATCTCTTAACAGTGATACGATATACGGTGCCCTGAAGCAGTACTGTTCTATGAAGGGTTGTGGAACAACACTATGCTCTGCAACTTCCCATGATTTTTCACAAAATTCACGACCCACCTTTAGAACATCATCCAGGGTAGCATCAGGAGTCAAGTTGAAAAATCGATATACCACAAAAAACCCTGACATGGCATAGAACTGCCCACGTGGTAGAGGTAAGTTCTCAGCAAGGGCACAAGGTTTTAGTTCACAGTCAATTCCAGAACCGAGGTTCGACCATTCAGACAGATTGACTGTTGCTTTTGCAAGTGTACTACAATCTTCCCAATGAGGGGCACCAATCAAATCAATAGGCATACCATGTCTTCCATTGCTCGAAGCTCGGCCTCCAACTAGAGGACTTCCATCTTGGTTTGACGTACCACACTGCGAACATATATATTCTTCTCTATACCCTGTCTGCAGACATGGATGTTTAAGCTCAACTTTCCCATTACTTGAGCTGGCTGTTCCTCGCCTAAGAAGATGAACCACTGATTTATCAAATGCATCGTTTAGGCCATACCCTGAAAGAGAATATGCACTCAGATGATGGTTGACCATGCCTATGCTCAAATTTATACCCGTCTCATCATTTATAGGGTTTTCCGTCTCGAATGTCACTTGCAATGAGGAACCGCCCATATCTAGTGCGCCATATGTTTCTTTAGCTGGTGAAGAACTTAACATACCCATATGATAGTTGAGAGCTATCCATCCATAATAAGCTTCCTCCATTCCTGTAATAACCTTAACCCAATTTCTCTGACACAAAAAGGATGACTTCTTTAGAATAGACCATGCCTTCTCCATAAGCCACTCCGAATCAGAATTTGGTAGCCTACGAACGCCAGCTGTAGCATATAGAAAGAGAGATGTATGCTTGTGAGCATGTTTTGGTATTTGCTTTTCTGCCCACTGCAGAAGTGGCTTTACAGCAGCCTTCAAGCCAGATTTATTATGTACTAGTTTGCTAAAACCAGGCTCGGTTTCCATCCGTTGATAAGCACGGCCCTTAAGGCCCAGTAGACTTTTCTTAGGACCTTCAGGTAAAGGTCTTAAAACAAAGGGTAAACTCCTATGGTCTACACTCTGAACAATTGACCACTCATAGACAAAAACTCTAGTGCCGGTACTTCCACAGTCAATAATCACAAAATACTCTGACGCTCTATGTGACAAAGAATCATTGTAATACCTTGAGGATACATAAATCAAAACAAATAATAGGAGAAGGCCGACAAGACCTATCAAGCCTGATCGTATCCATTTCTTCCATGAGGGTGGGGTTGTTGATAAGGATTTCTCCTTGGAAAAGCTTGATGCACCACCATCTCTTTGTAAAACATGAAAAGCTTTGTTATGAAGGCCCTTATTGAACTCAAGGTCAAAACCATCTTCCCAGTAGCTCTGATTTAGCAGATCTTGAGAAATCTTGCAGAGAGGCAGAAAGTCGATTCTTTCCAGGACAACTGAAGCAGAGCTATAACAATACCCTGCTTGGGAAATAATTAACCTCAACCATTCTGTGAATGAAATATTACAAACAATTTTTTTTTTTGCAGGGAAAACTAGTTGCTTGATTGCTTCTGTATCACATTTTCTCACTGAGTCTTGCCTTTGCTAAAAGAAATTCCCAATGCAAAACCCAGGAACCTGGATGATTGCATCTGTTAAAATGCCTTTGAAAACAAATATGCAAACAAGATAGGTGAATTTTTCAGTCCCCTATCATCCATTAGTACGACAGACAATTTCACAGCTGACCAGACTGAAACTGAATTCTGCAAATACTGTAATAAGTAACATGCCCAGTCAATTTGTCAACAATTCAATATCATTGCCAAAAACCTGAATGCCACATGTTGCGATTACAAGTAAACTTCCAGCCACAGTATAAGTCACAAATAAGCTAAAGACCAAAGTTTCATTTTGCCATCAAAGAAAGATTTTATAATTTCCATTAATGGCTTCAACTGAATAAATGTTAATATTATATTATGATCTGAAGTGGTATTGTTAACTGATAGATGCATATATCAAACTTTTGTTTGTTCTTTCCATATTTTTGAAGAAATTCAAGTTTTGTGTTTGTTGTGGGGTTTAACTGAAAAGTGGAGACTTAGATTTTATGTCTTTAATCAACTATTAGCTGCATCTTTCACATGTACTTTTTATACATATTTCTTTGAAATATATGAAAAGTTCAGTGTGTTCGAGAATTTTCATCCTGAGATCCCATCCTCATTCTGGGAAGGAGAAAAAAAAAAGATGAAAAAGGAACAATATTTTTTTAGTCCCGGTCCTAAACATGGATCAATATTCTTTCAATTGCCTCAATTACAATGAGATGTATCATCATTCAAATCTGAATAAACCAGGGAGAGAGCAGCTCTCTTGAATCTGAACGAACTAAGATATTACCTAATTTCCAGAATACTTATAATTCCCAAAGAATCTCACCCGGGGATCAAGAGCAAACAAAATAAGCAACAATCTTTGCGACCACGATTCAATAAAGAGAAACTAAACCAATTTATTATGCTTTGAGACTGACTTACAAACACCCAAGCCAATCCTAATTTTTCACAGAAAATATCAAGAAAAATCCTTCGGGGAGGGGGGTGGGGGCTTGGGCCCTTCAAGATTTTGGAACTTTAACTATTAGACAAAGTATATATCTCCTAGGTTATAAGCTTACCAACGTTGGGAACCTTTACTAATTTTACCTATAAGGCTATATAATCTTACCTTACTTATTAGACAAAGTCTATTACTTATTTACCTTATCAACTTCCCTTTCATTTTCTTATATTGTCATATGACTTTTGTATTTGGGTTCTATTATGAATATATTAGGATGAAAAAACATATAAAATTGGTTTGGAGAAGATGTTCTCTTCTTAACGAAAGAAATAAGAGTCAATTTATACATCTTGGATTCTTGGCCCCTCCAAGCTAAAGTTTCTGGCTCCGCCATAGGCTAAAAGTTGGAGAAATTTGGGGATTGCGGAGTCTTTAGATGACAATGGTGATATTTTATAGAACTGGTTCAGAGGAATATTTTTCTCTTTCTGTTGCACTGACATGTGGCCCTTGACTTAGATTGGGTCTACTCTTTAATGTGGGTTCTTTATTAATGGATCCAAGTTCAAACAAGGGAAGTTCAGAGAGGACTGTAAACACTAAACAGTATGTGATATGCCCCATCAATTGGTCAATAATTCAATATAAGTGCCAAAAAATTTCTGAATACCTCATGTTGCAACTACAAGTAAACTTCCAGTCATAGAATAAGTCGTGAATAAGCTAAAGGTTTTCTCATTGCCAGTGAAGAAAGATTCTATAACTTACATTAAGGTCGTTGATTGAATAAACAAAATCAATTACATAAATAATGCAGATAAAAAAGAGAGAAATATATAATGCCTCCCGCAGCATCAATAAATATGTTCTTTTGTAGACGAGAACGGACTTGTGGGAAAAATATTGTGCTTTGGAAGACTCTATTGCTAAAGAAAATTGTATGCATGAAGCAAGGAACAAATTAAGAATGAGAAACGTCAAACAGTTATGGGAATGACGTGATAGTTAGACTGATAGATCAAATTTTGTGTTTATTAGGGTGCAACTGGAAACTAGTGTAAGAGACCTAAGAGAACTCACCCTAAAAGCTTATTTGGGAAAGGAAACTCAAATCTCTTATTAACCATTTACTCGATGTGGACTTGTTGGGAAAAAAAATTAAGCATGAATGGTAAATTCTACAAACACAATCATATTTAACGAGTATAATTGACCCGAGCGATGCCACGGCCTTAATAAGCAAAAAAAAAAAGTAATGGTTTATTCATTTAGTTTGGATTTTTTAAAGTTGTGGATAAAATTGTTTTTCAGCGTTGTATTGCTGATAAATTAGTATGAAAGAATGCAAAAATTTGATGGTTTAAGCATTTAGTTAAGAAATTTCTTTTTTAATTTATAAGAAAAAAGATGTTGAAGCATCTCGATAGTGATAACATTTTTTATAACATTTTTGGGAGTTGTATTATACATGAATTAGTCGAAAAAGAAGAATAACGCTGTAACCATTTGGTTCATAAATTTATTTTGTAATTTGTGAATTTAAGAGTGGTACTGTTGATAAAAGGCAATAAGAAAAATGGTTTAAACATTTCATTTTAGAAATTTATTTTTAAATTTTTGGATAATTTTTTGGGAGTCATCATACTTGTATGTGAAAGAAGCCAAAGAAATAATGATTTAAACATTTGGTTTGGAATTTTTTACGTTTGTTAATAAAAATGTTTCTTTTGGAGTTGAACTGTAGATAACTACACTATGTCTGTATTTATATTCATTTTTATATTAACTGTTATATTTTTATATTTGTATTATGTTTTTCTTTTTAGACCCACTAAGCCAAAATGAATTTATTGGGTCTTTCTTCAGCCAATAGAGCTCATCAAGCTTATATTCATGTCGGGTTTCCGCTAAGTGTAAGATACCTAGCTGCTTCATTATGTAAATTGATTATTTTAATTTGAAAAGAGGATTGGGTTCCATTCTTGCTGAGCTTAGGGAGCAAATTTTGTTGTTTATGTGCTTGGAAATAGGGAGAGAGACTAGTTAAAGAGAATCTTTTCTATTGGAAACTTCGACAAAACCTCCATAAGTTTGGGCGTTTCTCGGTTAAGCTCTTAAGTATTAACTTTAAAATTTCACAAAACCTCCTGAAATTTTGGGGTTCTCACAAAATTCCTTCAACTTTCAACATTTTTCAAAAGACCCCATAAAAGTGTGAACCACAATTTTCACTGACAAAATATCCCCGTGCGTAATTTTACCTACAGATGTGAAAATTGTGGTTAATGTCGTTAGGCTTTTTCTTGAAAAATGTTAAAAGTGGAAGGTGGTTTTCTGAGAACCCCAAAACTTAAGACAGTTTTGTGACATTTTGAAAGTTAAGGGGGGTTTTATGAAATTCACCCTTATCTTCTACTACTTAGCTAATTTCATATTAGTACCCAAAGTCTACCAATATTTTCACTTTAATATCTCAAAGTATCATTTTAACACTTTGACACCATAAAGTTTAAATGCTATTTCACTTTGCACCCCAAAATATTTCTTTAACACTTTGCTACCCTAAAGTTTCGATCGTGTCAATCATGTTCACTTTGATACCCCATCCAGATTATATTAGATTTTCTATTAAATTTATATTACATCTTTAACATATGATAGATCATACATTTTGATCTATTTTACCCAGTTGCTAAGCACATTATGCAAATTTAATGGAAAATCTAACGGCATCTAGATAGGAGGATCAAAGTGAAATGAGATTGAATCTTTGGTGTATCAACGTGTTAAAAAGATACTTGGGTATCAAAGTGAAATGGTATTGAAATTTTGGGGTATCAAAGTGTTAAAAAATTCTGTGGTATTAAAGTGAAAACGTGGGTAAACTTTAGAGGTATTAAAGTGAAAAAAGTCTTTAATTTATTTTCCTTTTTTTATTTTCTTTCAGCATGAGCAATGGAGACAAAGCATGTTATTCACTACTTAAATTACTATTTATATTTGATTATGTGTTGTCTTATCAGCTGCTATCAATGCACTTGTTTGCATTTTTCTCTCCTCCATAGCGTGAAGGCATTGTTTTGACTATAGGTTTACCGCTGTTTCAGTCACTATTTGCCTTCAGTTTTTTGTACACTTTACCATCTACTAAAGTTTTTGCAAGTTATAGTAGCTAGATACAGTGGAACTTTCAGACACTTTAGTAAATAGTATAATAATTTCTCTCTTAGTTTTTAGTTTGGCATAGCATATAAATTAGAAAGTAACATACCAGCCCGAGGTATAATTAGGTAATCACAATGCACTAGAAAGTTAGATGTGCAATCATGCAGACACTCCAATAGGTCAGCTTACTAGTGGCAAAGTACCCACAAGAAGTTGGCCACCCACAATGCATAAGAGGGGTTCTCTATGCCTAAACGGATGCACCAAATTGCCCAATAAATAATAAAAAAGACTGAGAAATAGTTGAGACAAAGGACTTTTCTTCTTGTTCTATTTCTTTTATTTTATTTTATTTATTTATTTATTTATTTATTTATTTTGTCTTCCTACAACCTCTTATGCCATCCTATTTATAGGTGTGGAGAGGAGTGTATGATAAATGAAGCAATTTAATAAAATTATCGTTGATATTTCAAATAGCTCATAAACATGAGTCATGACTAATTAAAATCATCGTTATTGCTCAAATTTATGGTCATCAATCCATAATTTTTATTGTCTTATTTACAAGAAAAATAAAGAATATGAGAAACTCAATCTTTTTCTTAAATAAAAAATTCCCACAGCCCCAAAAAGGTTGAGTTTTGGAGAACAGAAAACAACGGAAAAAGGCATAAAATACGATATGCAAATTGGGCGATATTATGCTATGCAATCAGCAAGATAGTTTTTGGCATTGGACTTATACTTAATAATATTTTTCGTAAGCCAAGGGACGTAATGGACTATGCCTTGAATTAGGTCCTTTTATTAGATATTGACAAAAGTACACAAAGTCCGCATCCGTTCATTGATATAGTAGATCGGAGCTATAATGGTCATACTCACAAATATAGACTCATGAGAGTTAATAGGGATCAACACCGTATAGCATAACTGCAGTCTTCATGGTTTCTCTCACGTAGGTAAGTCCTCCAAAGGTAATAGCAATTGGTAATGCCCCTTCCACAAATCGTGCGGTGGACTTATTAAGAGAATAACTCACCCTAAATGTTAGATTTTTTATTTAAGAAAAAGATTGAGTTTCTTATTATCCTTTATATTACTCATAAATCGTACAATAAAAATCATAAATTGATGACCATAAATTTGAGCAATAACCATGATTTTAACTAGTCATGTTTATGAGTCATTTTAAATGTTTTGCAATGGTAACTTTAGTAAATTGCCTCATTTATCATGGCTCCTTTCCAGATCTATAAATAGGATGGCATGAAAGGATGTAGGAAGACACATCAAAAAGATAAAAAGAAAAAAAAAAGGTCTTTGTCTCTTCAATTTCTTTCATATATTTCTCATAATCTTCTTGTTCTAATTTCTAAAGCCAACTTCACACGCTGTCGGCTTAGTCTTTTTCCGATTGAAGAAGACACCGAGTTCGACTCGGGTATTTTATCCCGGCCTAAGAAGGATAAAGCCAACGCCTCACACGCTGCCGGCTTAGTCTTTTTCCATTGAAGAAGACACCGAGTTCGATTCGGGTATTTTATCCC